>JAQGAS010001781.1:0-15309 GCA_034686365.1 Pachymerium ferrugineum
TAAATCAAATGACTGTTAGATATGGATTTTAGACCCATCTACCTTACATGTGTTCCTTACTTTTAAACGTTTTCTGGAAAAAATTCGAAACGTAACTAATGGAATGACTTTTTTCTGGCCCAGTTTGGCCACCAATAGAATTTACAATGGACAAAATGTAACACTCATCTAATGTAATAATGAAATCATTTCAACAACTGTTTAACAAGCGGTTGGCTTCTTTGTTTATACTCCCTGTAGGAGTTACCCATGTGAGGTGTTGCTATTGTACGTAAGGGGTTTAGGTTGAATTTCAAGTTCAAAGTTTATCTAAAACATCTTTTTCTGATGTTTAAACTATATTTGTTTTCATATTCAGCTTTAAAACCCTTTAATTTCTTTTCCCCTTTCTCCTGTTTTGTTTCCAGTTTGGCAACGAGAGCTTTAAGAAAATCGTTTTCAAGAAACAAAAAAACAAAAAACTTAAAAGAAAAGATTTCTTCTCCAGTGTTTATTTTACACTCTTTTTTGTCCCAACTTTTTTAATCTACATTAATTTGATTTGATAAAAAAAAAATATTTGTGACAGTCATTTCCATCATCCATCAATAAAATTAGGCACAATTTGTTGGCTTTCCTTCCCCTACCCTTTTTCAGTAATTATATTTTATTAATAGGATTAAAGTCTATTTCTTTCCATTTGTCATTTTATTGGAAAGCTGTGCTTTGCGCATTAAAAATGAGAACAGGTGTTCTCAAGTGCAACTTGTTGAGTAATCCATCTTTTTCCCAAACATGAAAACAATTTATAAAGATGTATGCGTCACTTTGAAACCTTCAACTATTTTTGGCATTTTTACACATCATCGAATCCCCCATATTTTTATGCGCATACATAGAAAAAAAAAATCATTAAACATTCAATAGCCCCTGCCTTACAAACCTTATTTGCCCAATAACAAAACGCTAAATCAAGAGTATCAATTCAAAAAAAAAAAGATTTTTCGAGAAAAGATGAACCACATTTTCTTGTTTACAATTTCGTACTCTTCATGCGCAAACTTTTTTTTTTTCGGATTGGGTTTCGTTTTTTGTTTACGTACGAAACGCTGTTTAATAACACGATAGTAAATAAGAAAAAATATTTTGTTTACTTCAACTTAATGTCAAGATTGTAATGTTTACCTGTCTCTAAAAAAGTGGCTGTTTAAATATTCAATCTTAGAAAACATAGGCGACCCTCATGAATAGAACATCTAATCTTAACAACACTATAAACCCCATTTTTAATTTTCTTTCTCCAAACAAAAGGTCAAACATTTATTTTCTTTCTGCCAAACTTAGTAACAAGCTTTACCACTTCTCAGTTCAATCCTTTCCATAAGCCCATTTATATGAGAAAATTTTCTGACAAGATCAATAATAGGATCTGGCGACTTTTTGCTTTACCATTTCAAAACTTTTATGAAAAAAAGAGAAAGAAAAGGAATCGACAAGTCATGTCAAAAATTCTAGAGTTTGTAAATAACTGTTAAGAATCAAAATTAAATCCCACTATTCAATATCTTGACTTTAATGTCGAGATTTTAAACCACTTTTGGGTCTTGTATATTTACTCAAGCGTGTTATTAGAGAAATTGAGTCATTACAGAAAGTGTTGGAAATCAATATAATATTCATTGTTTTTCCCACCAGGGGTCCAGATTTCTAAATTTAACTTCAAAGCTAAGAGAAAAAAAACTTTTTGAGTAATGTTTTCTTTTTGCAGAAAATGACATGCAAGGTTTTTGTAGCTTTCCTTCTAATTTCCATTCTACCAAAATAGAATCTTTTTAAGAAGAAAGAGAAAAGGAAAAAGTGAGATGAAAGTTAATGAATTGAAGAGAGCACTTTCCATTTTTTTTAACTTAAAGGGGCAGTCAACCCTATGACAAGTTAATTTAAGTTAGAGTATTCTGGTTATTAATGTGCAAGAGTTTCAGTTGACATTTCAATAAGAACTTTTATAAATTTTTTCTGACTTAGTTCGGCTACCTGTAGAAAACTGGGAATAAAATCATTTGATGATTTTAAACAAAGGCGCGTTTTGTTCAATGTGGTTTGGGCTCTTCCATTATTTGCTTATACTCCCACTTAGAAAGTCAAAAGAGGTTTTTTGGAGTTAAAAAAAAATTTTTTTGAAAACATTACATTTTTTTGATATTAAATATTCTTTAAAATCTTCCTAACAAACAATTCTTTTATATTTAATCATTTTTTTTATTTGAGTTGAAACCATCTCTTACATATCATTGCCATATCAAAGAATTTTGTCTGCCAACAGGAGCGGTTGTTGTTGTCAGTTCTTCCACAACACGTCGCTATGGAGATGAAGGAAGACATAATCGCTCCCCGGGAGCAGCAATTCCATAAGATTTACATTCAGAAGCACGAAAATGTCAGGTTTGTAAAAAGGAAAAAGCAAAATACAAAAATTGTTTTAGTCATCCATTTGCGAGCACTCTATTACCAAAGCTTCACAAAATCAGGAGCTTTTTCTCAAGGGTTTTATAAGAAAATATTCTCGTTTACTGCCACACAGTTGCATAATTTGTTGGTAATAAAGTGGAGTGATTAAATTACTCCCATGAAGTAATAAAATCCTGAAATTAATTAAGAAGTGATAAAAATTGGTTTACCACTTTGAGTATTTGTTTAATCGATTACAAGTTTTTTTTCAAATCTTTGCTATTTCAAGAACTTGTCAATCAGAAATCGTTTGTCAACTCATATCTTGACTGATTTATGCAGTTGCTTTAAGGCAACTCACTCGAAATCTTTAGATGCCCACTTTTAGATTAATTGCCGTCTTGGTTGCATTTATCAATTGTAGATTTTAAGAAAATTTATAAATGGTAATTGATGCAATTTTTTGCAAAAGTAAAGAATATAATTTTAAGAGTGTACTTTATTGATTTTTTATCCAGACAAAGATGTTTTGCTAGTTATGTACATAAATGAAGCAGACAGTATGACAAACTTCCACTTTCGCTTACCCCCCACCACTATATCAGGTCTATAGTCTCTCATAAACGAACAAAAAAAGTTTGTTTTGTTCTGAAAGGAGATTGAAAAAAAAAAAGAAAGCGAAATGTAAGGAAAATTGATTTCCATATCATAATGCAGCACGCATGATATTTGTTCTTTTATGTAATGTGAAGGCGCACATTTTTATACAAAAAGGTTACAACTAAAAAAATCGTACACCTGGAATCTTAAAAAGAACTTAGATATACCTAAATATTTTTACTTACAAGATCTTCTTTTACCTATCGAATTCAGTAACAATTTTGATATTTAGTAATACCATTTTTGCCACCAGAATGTGGCAAAAATTTTAATGCTTTAAATGTAAAGTGACACGTTAGTTCTGCTTGTAAAGAAATTGAAAACATATAATAACAGTTACATAATCTATAGAAAAGAGATGGTAGTGTCATCTAGTGGCACATATCAGAGCTATTGAAAGATCAAACTTCTCTTTAAAAAAAAGTCAAAGCCAAAAATTAAGCAAAAACTAAAGTGTCATAAAGTTTCAACTAGCTAGAGTTGTATATGGTCAATTGAAATAGTCAGAAAAAATGTACCATTTACAAATGGTATTAAAAGAAATATGACATCACCCAAAAAGCAGCTGACGCCTTTGTGTCTAAAAACTACAGATATCAAGAACCCATTAGGAAGACATACAAAATATAAAATTCTAATTCTCTATGGACAAAAAAAATTGAATTTCTAAATAAAATAAAAATGACATGTAAAAAATTCTCAGTTCCACATCCAAACGACCAAAAATTACCCAAGAAAAAACATTTCAACCCTTTCCCACGCTTCCCCCTAGAATATAAATAGCCCTAAAATGAATTCCCCTTCCATCCATAGAACCCTTAATTGTTCTTTATAGGAAAAATTCGTCACTGTTGTCCCTAATGAACGTTACTATATTTCCATAAAGTGACTCACTTATTTGGTCAGAATTATTTCAGAATTAAAGAATCTTTAGGGCATTAAAATGCGAAATTAGAATAAATAAATCTTTGTTGACATATGCAACTGGCAAATGAATCTTGTGCGAAAATATTTTTCTTTTCTCGTTATTCGGATGCATTTTAATTAGAGAAGTCTTTAGAACGGCTCATCCATCATTGCAGTTTGTGAGTTGACACTTAAAACCCATCTTGCATACTACTTGAGATGAATAATCAATAGCACAACCTTTTCTCTTATGCCCTGTCGGCTTTAATAATAAAATTACTTTTTTTTTTAAATTAATTTCATTTTAATTTTTTTTTTTCAGTATACTTTTTGCTGATATCGTGGGATTCACGGTTTTAGCTTCGCAGTGCACAGCTCAAGAATTAGTGCGGCTTTTAAATGAATTGTTTGGACGCTTTGATCAACTTGCTAACGTAAGTTGTTTAAAGTTTTTACAGTTTTATTACACAAAGATCGTAAAATTGACTTTTTTAATGTGTTATGGGAAAGTTTGTTGGACCTGATTTGTTATATTTATCTGAAAAATTTTGCTTAGTTCTTGCTTTGAGGTTTTCGAATGTTTTTTTTTTTTTCTATGTAAGCTAGGTTCACACTTGAGTTCACATTGGCAGTAATGCAGAAGTAACGCAAAGTAGTATTTTCTGAGTGGCTGGCACTGATTTGTTACCATATTTTTACGTACTAAGATATGAACTTTGATGCAGCGTTGCGTCACTTCTAATTTACTGACGTGAACACAAATGTGAATGTAAATAGCCCTAAAATAGCTACATTTTGAATTGAGTTTAATTTATTACAACCCCCACCTCTCTGTCCCAAAATGAACCACCAACTGCTGCACTGACTAGTTTTTGCTTTTGAATCGAGAAATTCACTTTAGGCGCCATTTGCATTACAATAGTGGGACATAAGCGCCATCTGGGAACTAAACTTGAATTCAAAATTTCCTCAAGCGGTTATTTTTATCATTTTTAACGCTATTCAGACAGCCTGTAGAATGACCAAAACATACTCCCAACCCAAACACCAAAACTATTGATTTTTTTTTTTAAATAAATAACCCACCGGAGTTTCTACATTTTGATTTACAATCCACTACTAACTCCTGTTTACATACATAAATTAAAATGAACTACGAAAATTTCTAGTGCATTAAGAGCCAGAAAATTCAGAAATTTACATCCTTAACAACATACAGGAATTCCCAAGTAATTGGCACCTACTGAGCTTCATTTCTCCCCCAAAATTAATCTGCATATCGATTTTGATGACACAGAAAAGATAAAAATAAGTCGTACCCAATCAAAAAATAATTGAGAATGAGATGGCTTCTCAAACAAACTTGCTCATCTTTTTAACCTGTACAAATCAAGGTGCAATGAAATGATTTTTCAATGCCACTAATAATATTCTACTTCTATTTCCAGGATAACCATTGTCTACGAATTAAAATTCTAGGCGATTGCTACTACTGTGTTAGTGGTTTGCCTGAACCTCGTTCCGATCACGCTCATTGTGCAGTAGAAATGGGACTCGACATGATTGATGCTATTGCGTAAGTACGATCCCTCTAAATGAAGCGAAGCAATTTATAATTAAACGTTTTATTACTCTTTTTTCTTTCTTAATCTTCCTAAGACTTGATTAGCTGATTGCAGCTTGCTTATAAATAGAGAGAAACTTTAATCTTTTTTTTTTATTCTGTAATTAAAAAGGCGCTATTAAATTGGCTAATTAGATGTTTAACAAATTATTTAATTAAAATGTGATTTTTATCTATTTTTGATTGAATAGGTCAGTAGTTGAGGCGACAGACGTCCAGTTGAATATGAGAGTTGGTATTCATACTGGAAGAGTTTTATGCGGTGTTCTAGGACTTCTTAAATGGCAATACGACGTATGGAGCAACGATGTCACTTTGGCCAATCATATGGAAGCTGGTGGAATAGCTGGGTAATTTCTCGATTAAGTCCTTGAGGCTTAAGTGTGATGTAGTTTTACTTTGAACCGTTAAAAATTGGATTGATGAGAGACGACTGCCTTACGTAATCATCAGAAATTGTAACCTGAAGCAGTATTTAGAATTAAATGAAGTGTGGTCTATTAGAAATGACTGTTGAAAGTGAATGAATATGCTAATTCTGATGCCCTTCTCATCGCTTTTAATCATATTCAAACGCTTAATTGATTGTTTACAAAATTGCGTCACGATAATGGGAAGTAAAAACATTATCTCGTCAAATCTCGTTTCGCGAGAACTACTAAGTAAATTACAAGATACCTGAAAAAGCGAAAAAATATTTATTTGCATTACGTAAGGCCTAATCTTACCTAATTTAACTAACGTAGCCTATTCTATAAACTATCTGTCTCGCGAGATCGAGATGTGACGAGAACGAGATGCGTAGTGTTGAAGTTGTAGCAGCTTGTAAACAAATACGTCTGTTCCCAGCTACTTTTCTTCCTGCGTTACTTTTTTGTGTCGTATTTGTAATGTGAACGTGCGTTTAAAAATAGCAAGAAGTTAAATTTATACCATTTTTTAGATTATTTATAACACAAAGAGAAAGGTGAATTATGATATAATAAATATAATTATTAGTGAACTCTTCTCGTTCTAGCCGCGTACACATCACCCAAGCTTCTTTGGATTTTTTACACGGCGAATATGAGGTTGAACCCGGTAATGGAGCGGATAGGGATGCCTATTTACGAGAACATAATGTTCAAACTTGGCTCATTATCTCCCCACCAAGACGGAGAAAGGTGGATTTATTTACAACCAAATACTTAATTTTCATCAGCTTTAACCTTTAACCAAAATTTTATATTTTTAGCCTCTGCTATTCAACACGTTACAGGTTCGAAGTGCTATCGGTAGCACAACACGTAGGAAACTTTCGTTCAAGAACGTGTCCAACGTGGTGGTGCAGTTGCTTCATTCCATCAAATATAGTGTGGAGGTGCCATTTTCAAATATGGCTATGCAGCCATCCGCCAACGACAAACCCGGTTCAACCAAAAAGGTATAAAAATACCTTATTTAATAATCTCTGAATTTATTTCTGCATATTTATATTGATATCAGTCATAAATCTTAGTTGAGCTATTCATAATCTGACAAAAGATTTTTATTTACGATTTCCGCATTTGAATCTATCAGTGACGTCATTAATTTTTCTTGAATATAAAAAAAGGCGCCTGTCTAGATTTATTAAAATATTAAATCTTAAACTTAATTTAATAGGAAGTCATTTAACCAGAGTGATTAATCATAATTTATATGGTGACGTTTATTATTAAGTGATTAATCACATCTACATGTCCGTATTTTCAAATTCTGTGCGTGAAGATATTAGGTAGTCAATAATGCCGTGTCTGGTGTTAAACAATATTAAAAAATAAAAGGATAAATTAAAGTAACAGCTAATCTTAAGCTTGGTTCACATTAGAAGTAGGTGCAGAAATGGCAGAGTAATGCTACTAGTGGTTTAATTTTACAAAAACGTCATTACGTGTTATTTCTTTAAAGCCAAATTCACACCTGCATTCACATTGAAGTAGTGCAGAGTTAATGCACAAGAATGCCACATAATGGAAGGCCGTTGATTTACACTGGTCAAACTTAAACGTAATATTCACACAGCCCTTTTGGTGTGAACAGACACCTACTCCAGTTATGTCTGCAATTAGTTACGTTAAGTTTAGTGTGAACACCTATGAACTGTGAAATAATCTCTCTTTCTTTGAGTTACTTGAAATGTGAAATACAAATGTGAACCAGCTTAAAATTTCAAGTTTGTTAAATTTTTTTCAAAATGACTAAAAATTGGCCATCTGAAAACAAGAAAATCATACAAAAATTTCAAAAAAAAATCAATCTTTGCTTTTACTACAGATTCCTGGCACTAAAACAACCCAGTAATTTAAAAATACAAAACTTTACTAATCATATCAATAAATTGTGCATGCAATTGATTTATAGCTTCGCATTTGCATTGCAATTTTCAACATGTATTAGCTTTACCCGCTTATTAATTCCTTAAATTGTTTTTTTTTTTTTATGTGCATTCTACTCGTGATTTGCTTCACTTTCAAGTATAAATCACAGCCATTTTGTGGTTTCGGAAAATTCTAATTATTTTTCCACACTGTTTTTATCACTTTCTTTAGTTTATTCATACATCTCTTATTATCTCACATGAATTGCTAACCCTTAGGTTAACATTTGTGATTGTCCCGTAACACTGCAGTTGTCTGGCTTAACTATGTTGGAGGAGGAGGAGGAGGGTCGTAAGGTAAATTTATAACGCACCTTTACACTTCACCCCTTGCCCAATAAAATGCACTTATTTATTTTTGACACCAAACATCAATAAAATATTTTTATACTTTAAAAAAGTTATTTTATAAATTTTTATTTCAGAAAACAGTAACGGACAAATTCAAAAGACCTTTTAAGAAAAGGTAAATGGTTATGATATACTATAAATATTTTCTTTTAATTTTATCTAGTTATAATTTTAGGCATTCGAGTGTTTATCATCAACCGACAAATCGCGTTAATAAATATCTAGCACAAGCAATTGAAGCACGGAGTGTGGATCATGAGAAATCTAGTCATGTTAGCGTGATAACGTTATGCTTTAATGACAGAAAGAAAGAAAAATTGGTGCGTATTTTTTTAGTTGTGTTAAATATAATTATAATTGATTTTAATTTTTATTTTAGTATCATGATGATGTTGATCACAGTTTTGCTAGTGGAATGTTGTGTGCTCTTATTCTACTCATCTTATTAGGAACTGTTCAAGTTGTTATTCTTCCCAAGTAATGTAATTAAATTTTTTAATATATTTAAGTTAATTTTATTATTTTTGGTTTTACAGGACAGTTATTTTGATGGTTCTTTTTATTACTGCCTTTGTATGGATTTCTGTACTTTTAATACTTTTACTTTCCTCGAGATTAAAGGTAAATAAAAAATTAAGTCAGAAATAATAGGTTATTAAATTTTTTTTTTAAGTGTATTAGTTGGGATATAAGTCGCTCATTTCTTCTTCGGTTATCAATTACTATATTTTCCTTAATATTAATATACACTGTTGCGCAAGTCAATGTTGTAAGTATAATTTTTTTTTGAGGTTAAAGGGACAATCAACTCTTTTGACAAGTTAAATTTAAATGGAAATTTGAATAAGCTATTATAAATTCTCAATTTCACTTTTTTACTGTAAGTCTCTATTGGTGGCCGAGCTCGGCTAGAAAATTTATTTTAAAAAAAATTAATTAAAAATGGTTGCGGTTTACATTAAGTGAAATACTAGTCAGAAGGGTGTAAAAATTAGTTTGTCTAAAAGGTTGATTGCCCCTTTAATAACTGACTTTAAATTTTCAGTTCACATGCTCAACGGACGATGGCTGCATCTTAAACGAAACGATAGCATCCAAACCATCAGATCACCGATCATGTCCTTTACCTCAATATATAATGCTGAGCTGCGTCATCAGTTATTTAGCCATTTCCATCTTCCTTCGTTTGCCTGTCGTCATTAAATTAATTTTAGCCGTGTCAATGGCCGCTGTTTACGTATTAGTTATCGTATTATCGCACGTTGATTTATTCATGTGTTACGATGATATCGTCAAGTGAGTTCATTAAACCATTCTAAAACGCCACAAAAGATTTAATATTGTCACCATCTCTCGTTTTATTAGATCTGACATTCCTGTGTACATAGTAGAAGTTGTTGTCATCATACATTTCATGCTTGCGATTTTAATTCACGGTCGTCAAGTTGAATGGACAGCTCGGCTCGATTTTTTGTGGCAAGTTCAGGTAAAGAAAAAAAAAATTTCTATTTTTCTATTTTGACTTTAATAATAATTCTATTTTTATTCACAGGCTAATGAAGAAAAGCTCGATATGGATGCGCTTCAAAGAAGCAACCAAAGAATTTTATTCAATTTGTTGCCTTCACATGTAGCAACTCATTTTCTTGACAATCAGTTTCGAAACAACATGGTATATGAAAAGAGAGTTTATTTGTAGTTTTTAATTTACTATGGTGACATGATGTAAATAATCCATTGAATTTCAATTTGGTTACAAAAAAAGTTGCAATCAAAACTAAACTACAACTTTTGTGACGTCATGTGTAATGTTGTTACAGACTGTAAATTTCACAGTTGTGGTATTTAATGGGGAGTGCTGGGTTTGTTGCAACTATTTGTCACCGGAATGGGTTACTGCGCAAGTGCGTGTCGGTTTTTTTTTTTTTTTGTTTGTGTTTGTTTCATTAACTCTACAAAGTTAAAATAATACTTTTAAGTTTTTTTTTTTTTTTTTTTTTTTTTTACTATTAAAAACATTCTGATGTTTTTAAACGCAAATTTGTTTCTTTTAAATGCAGGATCTTTATCATCAGTCATATTCTAAAGTTGGAGTCATGTTCGTTTCAATTCCTAATTTTCATGAATTTTATATCGAGTTGGATGGAAATAATCAGGGAATGGAGTGCCTTCGCTTACTAAACGAGATTATAGCTGACTTTGATGAGGTAAATAATTGAATTCTTGCAATTAATTGGTTTACTAGATGATTAATTTTACAGCTGTTGGATGACGAGCGGTTCAAATCTGTGGATAAAATTAAAACAGTCGGTAGTACATATATGGCAGCGGTGGGGCTCATCCCTGAAATGCGAATCGAAGTTTGTGGACGAAATCAATTGAGCAGATTAAATTATAATAAATTTAAATAATTAATTTTTAAGGAAGATGTTGAGGATTCAGGCGGACGTTATTTAAGCACACTCGTCGAATTGGTTTTTGCTATGAAAGAGAGATTATTAATTATCAATGAGAATTCATATAACAATTTCATGCTACGCGTTGGTAAGAATCAATTAAATCGATTAACTAAGAATTTGAGTGAGTACATTTTATTTTTTATAGGTATTAATGTTGGTCCTGTAGTGGCAGGGGTAATTGGGGCTAGGAAACCGCAATACGACATTTGGGGCAACACGGTCAACGTTGCTAGGTTTTTATTTGTAAATTAAAGGGGCAGTCACAGGCATGAAATTTTCGATTGCGTGACTTACCTCTTTAAATTGTTATTTATATTAGTTTAATTTATTAAATATTTTCTTGCAGCCGAATGGATAGTACAGGTCTACCCAATCACACACAAGTACAAATCAACTTATCCCATCATCACAAAAACTAATTATTTATTGATTTTACACAGGTAACGGAAGACGTTTATCAGATACTTAAAAACTATCCGTACGACTTCCAGTGTCGTGGCAAAGTGAAAGTGAAAGGCAAAGGAGAAATGACCACTTATTTTCTCATCGACCGTAAACAAACAGCAATAGAGCCCTCTTCAGAGACGGCTAATGGACCTACTAGCGGTGTTCCCAGAACCATCGTTCCTGGAGGTGTTCCTACGCCTCTCAGTTTCGTTACCCAAATCAAAAAAGGTCACGGTGGAAATAACGTGTCTTCTTTATCGGGCAACGAAACTCCGTACAAAGGACGCAAAGCAGCAATTCATCATCACGACGGCGCAACCAGTGTCGACATCGACGAAAAAATCCACAACAACCACCGACAGAGTTCTGGAGCCCGGATGAACAACCAAGAGAAAACGATCCTCAATCAATTCGGGATCCAACTCCGGCCAACGCCGCAAGAGAAACACTCGTATAAATACGACAACACGTCACGGTCATCAGAAAAACCTCCAGCGCTGCCCCCTCACGGCGCCGGATGGCAGGCCAATCATGATGTTAACCTTCTGAACGCGACTCCGCTAAGAACGCAATCCCACAACCGCGCACCTAATAAACAATACAAACAAATGAGCGAAATTCCGACCCAGTACACGCCACCACCTTGGATGGATAAGACGGACGATAAGAACAATCTGCCTGTAGCCCGTGCTCAAATGCAGTCGCGCACACCGCCAAGAAGTTACTCGCACTCGAGACCGAGCAAATACATTACACCACCGAGAGACATAATGGCAGCAGCCAAAGCTTTACCTCCATTTGGCAGAATTAGTCTGCAGGTAGCTGATGAACGTCTTCATCATAAAGCAAAGACGCGTCACCGCAGCGACGAGAGTCTTCCGGGAGCTGCCATCTTATGTCGAGATTTGCAAGCTGCGCGGCATTCGTCAGCAGACGAAATTTCGTCACTTAACCGTTCTCCATCCAGTTCATCCGTTGAAAGTTTCCCGCGCGCGGATCACGCGCGAATGGACGAAAGCCCTGTACGAAGTCGTCGGGCGACCGTTCATTGCGATTCCAAATGGGTGTACCCGGTCGAATCGTTCCCACCTGTGTCGCAAGCTAACAACTCAGTGACACGAGGGATCCCAGTGCCCGCTCCTGCCGGAAGTTCCTCTGGGGATAGTCTGGCTAAGATTACCGGACTCACCCCGCAGGAAGGAGGCGCGAGGAGTTTCCCCCAGGTCGGTCGCTCCCCGTCCACCCAACGGTGGAGAAACGACCTGGACGCGAGGCAACCGGGCAGCGAACTTGATTCCGCTACTGATTCCGATCACCGGACTAGTTCGGACAATGCAGAGAGTCTAGATCACCAGTTATTAGCACGGATCTTGAACGATCCAAGATCCAGAGCTATTCCTGGAATGGGGAATTACTTAAATTCCCGTTCCTCTGCTGGTAAACGCGGCGGCGCAATGGATGGAAGTGCGCACAGTTCGCCGAGTCTGGGATCCGGTTCCGGGTCTAGGAAACGAAGTTTAGACCGTTCATCAAAAGAAACTCTCTCTTCTTTACCATCATCGCCCGAAGAAGTGCCGTGTAAGAAAACGATATCAGAAGCTTGTCGCGAACTCATAGAAGCCAACATTAGCCTAGCCGGAAATGACGTCAGTGGGAACGAAGAACCAGAAGATGAGAAATTAAACGCTGTTGATAATAAAGTTTTGATAGATTTAACCAAAGATATTCCACCCCCATCTAATCCAACATCTGCAGACGAAGAAAAGAAATCAGAATTGAAGGAAACATCATTGAATGATATCGACGAAAAGAAAGCAAAAGCTCAGCAATTAGTCAACGACTTAATCGAACCACCCTGGAGCAAAGAAGATGACTTACCAGTTGGACTGACACTAGAAGAACTGCAGAACGTGAACCAAGTCCTTGCGGAGCTGGGCCAAGCAAGTCTTAGAATGCAGGATGACAGCAAGCTCAAGGACCACATCAATAATAATCCTGTGGTGCTACGGGCAGCGACCGAGGCGGCGAATAAGATGCCTGGCCAACAGCTCAACAAGGATAAAGTAGTAGGACTTCATTACGATCCTATTGAGAAGAGAGTATTACTTCAACTGCCGTTAGTAGATGGTAAAGACGAAGCTAAGAACAAGTCAATGAGTTATCCATTTCCCTTGGACATTCCCTGCTTAGATGGAAATAAATTGAAGCGCAATCCTAGTCAGAGGAGTACCAATAAAGACCAATCAGAGTACGAAAATTTGGATAGTGATTTGGATAAAACTCCAGGTAAAGGAAAAGAAGAGACAGAGTCGAGTGAAGATGAAGCACACGAAGAAGAACCACTGCTTGAGGAAGATCCGGGCTATGACCCAGCGCTGGACAACGCTTCAATGTTGAACGAGGCTGGGTTGACGGATGCAGAAGGGGCTTTAAGTGACTTGAACTCGATTTTCAATGACCCAGGTCACGATGGAGATATGGATGACACTAGTATGTCTTCGCGGGCCAGTAGTCGTATTTTTGACAGCGATCAATTGCTGAGTGCTGACTCATTAAATGCAATGTATGATTCAGAGTATGACAATTGCCGCGCTGGCATGGTCAGCGATGAAGATCTTTTTCATACGGAGCCGATTAGTGATATTGACATTGATTATTTTGATGATATACA
Source organism: Pachymerium ferrugineum (assembly GCA_034686365.1). Lineage (NCBI taxonomy): Eukaryota > Metazoa > Arthropoda > Chilopoda > Geophilomorpha > Geophilidae > Pachymerium > Pachymerium ferrugineum. The sequence goes on from JAQGAS010001781.1 coordinate 13,944, forward strand.
TGTTGAGAATCTGCGCACTCTGTCGGATAGCATTGCACGCAATTTTGGACAGCCGGTTGAAGAGAATGAGAGTGATGCTGGATAATTTTTCTTTTCAATAAAGACACTCTTGAATTGGGTGTGTGTACACAGCTCTAAAGGGATTTCTCTCCCCAATATTCAAATGGTGGGCTTTAATGTGGCAATTTCTTAGTCCATTTTGGTTGCCTGCCTGAAGGAATTTGATTCCTCCTGCACAATTTGCCGAGTATTTTGAATGGATGAGCCATTTATTGGATTTTATATAGCAATAATGGCTGTATTTTGGTTGCTTTTCCTTGCTAAACTAGTTGTATGTGTTATTCTTTTTTTAGTAATGAATTTTGCAGTTAGTTGGCACAGTTTTAGGTTTTTCATAGGAAGAGATATAAAAGATTATGGTTGAGATTTTATGATAAATGAGTTTAAGTTTTATGTGTTGAAGTATAAAAATGTGTCATTTTTTATTATTATTAAGTGAAAATTTTTTGAATGTTATATATGATAAAAAAAAAAAATCTGTGATTGTGGTAGGTTTAGTATGGTCATTTTTGAAGTTTCAATTCTGGTCTGATTTGGAAAAATACTGCACTTGTTTCAACCCATAAGTTAACAATATCTATGCAATTTCTCAATTTTTCTCTTTTGGCCATTCAGTGTTGAATTCTAATAACCCAATTTTAATCGTTGTGTAATTAAAGTCTAGTGGATTTCAATTCATATTTTATGAAACGATTTTTTCAAATCATTGGGATGAGTCAAAGTGAATCTAGTTTTCAGGTCAGATAAACTGGTGAACAATTTTCTAATGACAGATTTATGAAGAAAGAATTTTTTGGAAATTTTTTTTTCGATGTTTGCGTGTAGACACTTTTCATAAAAAAAAAAAACGAAGGCAATAGTTTTGTATACATTTTTTTTTTCACTGCTGAGCAGTTTTTCAATTGGTTGAATTTTTTATTTTTATTTGGCCGAGCTGTGGGTCAGAAATTATTTTGTGGAATAATTTTTTTAATTTTAGCTGTGACTCTTTGAAAAATGAGATTTTTGTCAGTTATAGTAATATTTACAAAACAAAATAGTGTTTTAAATTTTTATGTTTTGAAACAATAACAAAACAAAAGTGGAAATCCAAATCATAGATTTGGGTTCATCATTCTTCACATTTCAAATTTAACCCCATAGTTATAGTGTAAATTTTTTCAAACATAATACTGTATTTGTTAGGTTATTTATTGTTTTAAAAAAATGTGTATATGTAGACAAAATATTTGTCATTAAAATTCAATTTCAAATAGACTTGTTTATTATATTTTGATTTATTTAAAACTGTCAAAATATAATATAC
>JAQGAS010001782.1:0-15299 GCA_034686365.1 Pachymerium ferrugineum
ATTTTTTAAAATATTTGCGACTAGTAAAGGGGCGGCAATTTGTCTTTTTGTCCGGGGCGACGTAAATGCTAGAGCTGGCCCTGCGGCGATCTCTACTGTAACCGAATAGACAGCGGAGTTTCCAGGCGGATTCTAAGTGAATCCTTCATCTTGTGCGTGTGTCGCGTTCTTGCGTGTGAGGTTTTGTGTCAGTAAGTAGGCTTTCCGGTACGAACATTTCCTGTGTGCGTATCGAAGTATCAGTAAGCGGGTGGATGGTGTACAGATAAGGTGGATTTGCCGATATCTGTATTTATTATCTCTCTCTATATTATTGAAATATCTGCAATAATAAATCTTACTCTTATTTTGTTGTATTTATACCTAAATAACTGAAGCATCCCCTAGAGGCAATTGAACATTCTATACGCTGCGCCGACTGTAGTTCATTCAACTCCTGCAGCTTTGCCTGAGATGCACCTTTTATGTATTAAATGTGGTATCTAAATACAGTTTCGTGAAAAACGTAAAATTTTAAATTTTTAAAATTATAAATATTTTTTAAAACAAAAATATTTAAATATTTATTTTTACCCAAACAATTAAACTTTTTTTGTTCTTAAAGCTCTAGCTTTTCCGAGTTTGCTACTTTTTAAAAATTTAATGCACATCTTGGATGTCTCTACTGGATCCACAAGAACATAATGAAGCGTGGGACAAGCTGCAAATATTGCAATTTGATATTTTTCAGGAAATACCGTTCGTTAGAGTCTGAGATCAGTGCAACCCCTATTACACAATCCCCACTCACCCCATTTTTTCGCAAGTTAAGTGGCTTCCGATGTCCTTACTCCTTTCCTTGCCATTGAAGGAACAGGTACCACAGTGGCTAGCCGCGTCACAGACTGGACTTCGGCAATCAGCACCACTGGCCAAGCTGGAATGATGTATTTGCCACATATGGCTGTAGCTTTAACTGCAACTCCAAATCACGTCATTCCTTCTGTCTTTTTCTCCAGCCGCTACCGCTCTCCGTTCCTATATACTTTCTAGCTTCGTTATTCAAATCCTTTTGAATCGTGTCTAAGTTTGGGCCATTGGACGAAAAAATTTCGTCTGTTAGGCCCTGCAGGTTGTTCGTGAGCCTGACGTGTCGCTGGCGGCGTTAAGCCTTATTTTTCTTCTTCTTCTTCTTCTTCTTCTGACGTGTCTTCCCGGTCATGTTTTCCTTTCTGACTTCTCTCTAATTGAGCGGATAAGGTCTGGGACCCGACTGTCCCAAACTGATTCTGCGGCTGTCATTGCCTTCTCCTCGGACCCCGTCGCGTATGGCGTTGTTATGTTAAATGTTATGGCAGGTAGAAACAATTCCGGGTTCGATTCCCAGCTCTGGTTTTTCGATAGTAGGTCTTCTGCTTGTTTCAAGTAGTTTTTCGATATTTGTCCCAGCAACAGTGTTTGGAAGAACCATTTCACACTTGAAATGGGTAGCATTTCATTCTTCTCGCACATTTTGAGTACTATGCAAGCCATTACAAAATTATTTATCATGACTAAAGACAAAACAATTTTCAGAATCATGGCCAAATCATCTACCTGGTAAATAAAAATTTAAGAAGTCGGACTATATCCTTGTGATGGAAAGTCAATAAGGACTTCGGTATCCAAGAGGTTTGTCCGCGGGTTCTTCACGGGTCTCAGCAGTCAAAGGAGTAGCTCCACGTGATGCATCTGCTTGGGAGGCCAACAAAGGAGTGCACCTCATGCCAAACGACATGAAGATGGCAACTATTTGTAAATTAAATTTACAAGTACAAAACTCTAAACCGTTCTGCCTCTCCTCCGGCGTTACCCTACGTGCTTCTACTGAAATGAAAAATTATTTTTACCTTTAGAATTTAACAAACCTCACTTCAGCACTAAACTCTGAAGTTCAATGCCAAGGAGAAGACGAACGAATTAACCACCAACTCGGAAGCCAACATTGAAATGAAACAGATCCGTAGCCGAACGTATTGATTGAACTGCAGACGGAACAACGAAGTCCAGAGCGCTTGTTTCCTGTAGAAATGTTTCCTCCGCTTCAACGCCCGTCTTAATTCACCCTTCTGATGTCATCCGAAGTTTTGTAAAATGCACTGAAAACGATAAAAAATTTCAGAACATAGTTTATGGTTAAATGGCGAGAAGCAAATTGGATCGCTGGAGTTAAACTGGTTGCAAAAATTTTGGTCTTAATAATTTAAATTTATTTTGTGTAATTTTGTGAACTTCCGTATATTCATTGATGTTCGACTATTTGGCACTAGGTAGCAGCAATTCGTGTCATATTTTATTACGTCACCGCTTCCTCATTCGTGATTGGTCCGTCTCATTCCTCAAGCTCTTGTCTTTTCATTTCACTTCAGCGAGGAATTGAGGTCTGTTCGTGAGCGTGAACTCGGACAAAAAGGTTATCTATTTTACATGTTTGGATATTTGTCTCCGTGGTTGAAATATTTGTCTCCTTGGTTGACCAAAATTAATTTTTACTCATTATCAAAACGAAAACGGGATACTTAAGGCCAAAATTCGTTACGAGGATTAGGAACAAAGGAAAAATGGCGGGTGAAGCATTTTTTTTTTTTTGCCGAGCACACTTTATAAAGCAGTAGGTAACTGGTTTCTTGCCAGTGATCCAAGTTTTACTTTATAAAGCAAGTAGGCATTTCTAAATTTTTAATCACATTGACACTGTATACCTCCCGTACGAAAACATTTGAAAAATTTTTTTTGAATTTGTTCGGAAGAAAATCAGTTATAAAAAAATTTGGTCTCGTGATTAATGAGTTCATTTTTTGCAAACTGGGGAAAAAGCCTGAGGAACGGGCTTGTGTTGTTTAAAAACAATCTTATCAAATGTCATTTTTATATTCACTTTATACCTGGAACAGACTAATGGTATTTAAAATGTTTTTTTTGCATTTGCATTCTAATTTAAAAAAATTAATAATTCTGAAAGAAAATAATGTTATATTATACGGTCTACTACGTAAAGACTGTTGGCTTCGGCTTCACGGATCTCCAGGAAATGGGTCCCGCAATAGCAAGTTTGTTTTCTCATCTCTCACTTTTACAAACCACGTTTTAAAATACGGGCTTCCATTCTACTACCGTTTTAGGCACCTGCAGGCGGTGATAAATTAGGTACCTTAAAAACCACACGTTATTTATGACAATACACCCTGCTGAAACAGGGAGAAAAAGGTGCGGGAAAGAAATTACTATTTTGTGACAAAATATTTATTCAGCTTTTTCTTTTTTTCAATCAATAAAATCAGGTATTAATTTTGATCAAAAAAACAAGTTCTTTACCCCAAACCAACTTCATTTTCACCATCGGCTACAACCAATTCGTCCACATTAGTGACAATTAGCAACCACGAATCTACATAAAGTCAAAGCAGGCTTCTTCACTTGCATCGTAAAACATTTGTATTTCTTTTAGTTATGATTTTGAGTGATAAGTGTCAATCCAACGTGGTATTTTGACTTCTGTGAGCTTATCTAAGTCTTTTTTCCAATTTGTTCGCTGTGTTGCCATGTCTGTTGGGAGGCTGCACAAACCAATGGACATAAACTCTAAAATTGTCGTTATCAATTTACTTTGAATTTTTAGTTGGTCATTTGAATGTCTTTAAAGTGCGCTAACTAATACGTTTCTTTTTTCATTTTGTCTTCCCAGTCAAGACCTCTCACCCATGTTCTTTAGAATAAAACTTTGCCTATAAAAAAAAACTAAAGGATTTTATAGGCTATGTATTTATTATAAGTAATACCCAGAGGCTACGTCCGTTTACGAACTACTCTTTCGGCGTTTCCGCATGGCGTCCCTTATGTTTTTGCTTCAGACAAATAGAAGACAATTGATGCCCTGAAACGAGTTTTAATTTAATTTATGGGGGTTAAATTATAAGAAAAATTTGTTGGAGTTTGTTACTTCACTTTTCCGATTCCTGGCCAATAATGTCTGTTATGGCCGTCGCCTCCGTCTCGCATCTATCTTTGCGAAAATGAAAGTTTCGTCAATTTGCAATCTCCCTGCTCGAAGCTGGGTTATGATTGTGGTTATTTTGTTCATAACCCTGAGCCTTTTTAATCAATGTTGTTGGACATTCTTTTTTTATAAAATTTAAAATACAAATATGGTTAAACGAAACATACCATTGCACTTAAAATAAGTGCTCCCTGAATCCTCTTTATTTCTTTTATAAACGTGGTTAGTTGTTACTTTTAATTATAACTTGCCACCTCGTGTATTCATATTCCGCCATGTTATGTCTAACAAGTAAGTGCAAGCAGTTTTAATGGTTTTTTTTATGTAAATTTACATGAAAGGAATTTTCCAGAGCCGAAATCGGTGCTATTTAATTAGCATTGTATTTGTTGTCATGCATCGCAGGACCTACTAAACCTTTTACTGATTTCTTTTTATTATAATTATTATAATTAAGTAATGAACGACTCGAATACTATGCTAGGAGAGGGAATGGATTCTCTGGGGTCAGGGGAAGAAGTGGTGGTACGCAGAGGTGCTCTTCACAACTGTGTTCGGCAGCCTCGGCCTCCAGGCGCGTGTAACTTTTGCTGCCTTGGGAAGAAATGGTTCCCACAATTTTGGATCAATTTGGTCCGAAGTGCTGAGCTGGAAGGTTCTCTAGACATTTTCATTGTGACTATTTTCCGATCAGCGTCAAACATTTGGAGAGAGGCTTTCATTTTTTTTTTTTCGGTCTCTAGTCTCACCTTCCAAACAGCCACCAAGAGCAGACAAGGTGCGACCAAGGCATAGAAATTTTTTCTGAAACTCTTGGGCGGATGAGGTGGCAGCCCATGTAACGACCGTATTACTGTTTCAAAGAAGAGGCTCGTCTTCTTCACTGGGACAGCCTTTCCTACGGCGTTGATGTCCTCCTTCGTCACGTACCGGATTTTTTATATACGCTTCGGAGCGGTGTTTATGGCTTGGACGTTGACTCTAGCTCGCAATCCGGGTAAAAGTTCCCAATCACAGAAATTCGAGATCAATGCATCCTTCACGTCCTCGTCCGCGTTAGGTCGGCCGAGGAGCGCGTCCATCGCCGAGCGGTTGTGTGTCGTCGCGCACCTGTGGGCCGAGTCGAAATGGGCGTACACGTTGGCCAGGTTGTACTTCCCCGTGCCCGGCAGGCACAGGAGTCTGCAACGAAAAAGAAAAGAAAAATTAAAAGGGAAATAAAAAAACTGGACAACGTACCTTTACCCCGCTCGGCCCTGGCCGTTGCGGGTCGGTGGCGGGTGCTGCTGCTGCTGCTGAGACGACGATGTTGTCAATTCCTTGAGCCACTGCGGTGGCCGGGCGCCGTACGCGGCCTCCAGCATGGACGCCTCCACCTTCGCGATGAAGCCTGCCCCTTTCTCGGCCCACCACTCGTCCATGGCGGCCACCACCGTTAGTCAACTCCAACAAAACCAATTGATCAATTGCTAATTCTTTCCAATCATTTCTGGTTTTAACCATCTTGTTTACAGATTCACTAATATTATTAGTTGGGGTGATCCCATCGAATGCTGCAAACTTATTAGTTACTCCTCTATATGCATGCTTAAACTCTCCTCCACGTACTGCCTAAAAGCAAGGATGACTAAGTCCTTAGTCATCCTTGCTAAAAGGGACTGACCACTTTTTAGAAAAACTTTCATAAACTTGTACAAATTCTTCCTCTATACAACAATTGAGCAAATCCAGAATATGAAAAGACAACCCTTTCAAATCGTTTTGTGAACCTTTGTGGGCTTTAATCCAACGCTCCACGTCCTGAATTATGTGATTGTGGCAAAAAACGAGACTACGGGGACTACAAGTTTTGATTGCACAAACAATACCAGCCTCTCTATCTGTAATGATTGGAACGTCTTCCTCAATACTTAAACTTTTAGCAACGTGAAATAACCGAAAGAGACTGTGGTCCTCTAAAAACTTGCGCTTATGCAGCAAAAATAAAATGGGAAAAATTAGATCCCCTTCTAGTTCCGTGTTACGCATCACAAGAATAGAAACACAAATGTCCTCCAATTTAAAAGTGGTATCATAACTAATCAACTGTCTCAAATCTGGATTCTGCTTTGACCTTTTCAACAAACGATTTCCTAGCAAAACAGCCAATTCATGCACACAAATGGGGAATAATCGCCATTCTCTGTACAAAACTACCCAAATGTTTTGATAATTCTATTATGCTGTAAAGATGGTCATTAGAATTCTTTTTCTCATTTAATCGTTTTGATTGAAAATTATGAACTTGTTTGGAGGGGGGAAGCTGATTATACTTTTTGGAGCAAGTTATGTCTGTCAGTGGAATGGGATATTACAAGTGAATCAATATCAGTAATTGGACCAATCAGCAATCAAAGCATTTCTTGTCTTCTGTTCGCTGGGGTGCTGACAGGAGTCTGCTACTGTCTTTGTATCGAGTTTTGGTTCGTTCTAAACTGGACTATGGTTCAATTGTCTACACTCTTGCGAGGCCTTCAGTTTTGCGTTCGCTTGATCCTGTCCATCATCAAGGTCTTCGTATTGCTCTTGGTGTGTTCAGCACATCCCCCTGTACTAGTTTGTATGCTGAAGCTCACGAGATGCCTCTTTCTTTAAGGCGCGATCTTCTTTCCCTCAGGTATGTCTGTAGGTTATGGCCTTTGAAGGATAATCCTGCTTGGGGTTTTGTCTTTGATCCTCAATGTGTAGAACGATATGATATTAGGCCGTCTGCTGCTCCATCATTTGGGGTGTTAGTTAGGCGTTTGTTGCTTTCCTTCCCTATTCCTATTCAAAGAGGCTGTCGCTCTCTTGTTGGTTCTGTCCCTCCGTGGGAGGAGGTCTCTCTCTTGCGAGGTTCCCAAAACACCACACTTCCGTCTTCCAGTTTAAGTCGTTGTATTTGCAGCACCGCCTGGATTACCCCGGTTATGGGGCTGTATTCACCGATGGTTCGAAAACTGAAATCCGCACCTCTGCGAGCTTTATCTGTTTTTGTGACATTACTCGTGCTTGCACTGTCCCTGCGAGGCATCTATTTTTTCAGCCGAGATGTATGCGATTGTTCTTTCTCTAGTTCATGTTTTCGATGCTATTTATAAATTAAATTAAGACCTTATTACCTAATTTGAATTGGGTTCCGCGTAAGTTTCTTTATTATATCAAAAAAAAAAAAAAAAAAAGGTGGTACACAGTTCCAGCTTGGAACATCACACAGAGATAAAGGAACTCAACTAAAAAAATATTATTACTAACATAACACATAAATAAAAGGGGGGGGACACGTGACCAAGAGGGGCTACCCAATCAACCCCCGAGACAGGCCCCCTTCACACCTTAGATTGTAGGATGCTGCGATCTCGTAGACAACTGTAACGAATTACAGTTTGCTATCAAACTTCTTATACCCTGGGTCTTTGATGTTCTGGGGAACAATTTTACTCAGTTCTTTCCGTTTCGTACTCACCCACAGCTCGAACTGCTGATTTCGGAGTGTCGGATAAAAATTCCATATCATTTCCTTGAATTGTTCTTCAGATTGGTTTAGGAGGAATGACACCCTTTTAGGATGAAACATTTTTAAAAAATCATGGCGACTTTTTCAGTTCGTCGAAGCGAAACAAAAGATCTACTTCAGACGAAGAATTAGATTGAGGGCAAACTGAGGTCTCATCTGAAATGAAAAGTAAATGTTGATAATGAAAAATCAAACTCTTTGTCAACACCAATGACTGTCAACAATTTCAAAAACAGAGAATGTGAGATTTTTCTTAGTATCCTTTCACAAGAATAGACTCCGACTTTTATTTTTATTTACCAGACGGCCTCGTTTTTTTTGTCAAAAAACAATAAATTAAGCCTGTATTGCGCCTTGGAAATCCTGCACTTGGCAGCGAAAAACTGCTGCTCTTGCATTAGTTCTCCCGTCACCTTTTCTCTCACGTGGATTTATAGCTCCAGTCGGAGGGAGGGGGGAAGCTAAATATACTTCATAAAGTAGTTAGGTTTCCCTGGACTGATTATACTTTATGGAGCAAGTAATGTCTGTCAGTGGAATGGGATATTACAAGTGAATTTAGTCCGAATGAAATTCATTGCACACTGCTTACAAGTTGATCAACTGTTTAATTTCAATCATGCTACAAGGTTGCTGTGGTTATAAGCGCGCGCATTGTTTAATGCGCCTACAAACAGCACAATGGCGCATATTCAAAGCCAGCCCCATTCTCACATCTTCCACTGCTTGGCACAATTTAACAGGCGTCACTGCTTTTGTCAATTGATCTTCTGGCTTACTTTGAGTTGATAAGTCACTATAAATCTTTTGTTTTCTACTTTATCCCGTATGTATAACATTTGGTGGCTGAAGTGTTTTGTCCGTCCGTGGCAGGTATTACCGACCACCGTTTTTATGGCTGCTTGGTTGTTATCTATGTCAGCAAGGCCAAAATTCACCCGTCTGTTTCGTGTTGAAGACTCTTCAAAACGCCTTGAACTTGATTGTGAGTGATAGTTGGGTAATTCTAGATTGGTGTCGCCTTTGCAGTTATTGGTTGTGATTTTTAATCCCTACTATGCATTTTGCCGTTTTACGTTTAACCTGGCGGCGTTAAGCCTTATTCTTTTTTTTTTTTTTTTTTGGTAGATGGTGTACGTATCGATTCTACGATGGATGCCCCAGTCCCCTTAATACTAAGCCTAACCAAATCGCTTTTGACTGTTTTTGTCTAAATTTGATATCGATTTTGGAAAAAGTTCGTTATAATGGAATATTTTTACCGAGATGGATTACAATTTTCCATTGAAAATCGTATTAACAAGTCATTGATGTAGTGTTTTTGTGTGTTATTTTTGTGTTGTATGTATGTAATGTGAACGCCAAGTATGTTGGTTGCTCTGCCCTGGTCGATGAGTTGATACTTTTCGACCAATGGCTGCATCACAGCTTGAATAAATGCAAGGTCGTTAGTAATTGCTAAGATATCATCAACATACACGACGATTAGCAATGTGATATTCTCGTAGTGTAAGACATACACGCAGTTCTCGACTACAGCCTGCTTAAAACCTGCATCCATTAACTGCCTTCAAAATGCCAAATAAATGTGTGATAAACAGAGGGACCCCCTCTACATGTCGACAACTTTTCTCCTAGAGAACCAATAAATCATGAAAAAATAATCAGGCTCAATTTTTCATGAACTTTTTGTTCATGGGTGTTTATGCAGCGCATTTACGCGTCTGCCTAAACTTTCTGCTCTACTAACTTTTTGATTGTACGGGTCAGTTGAACACTTTGAGTGGGGCCTAAGACTAGAGCGCCAACAATCTGATAACTATGTTATTATCGAGTGGCGTAATAAACGTCCTTTGTGTCCATTTCGAGTAAACCTCACGGATACGTTCTGTGTTGATAATTTGCTGATCCCACCGGATCATCAAGCTTGTCCTCCTTTCTAAAATGAAAGTGGCGTACTTTTTGGCCTTACTGTATTATTTTTGATGCCACCACCTGTGCACTAATAAATTGAAATTCACCGCACAGACGGACACCCCTTGAACGAGATAATTCATCTTTCGGCAAGTTAACTTTTGAACTGCATGTTCGATTGCTGTAAACAAAATGTATGAGAACGCTCAATTACTTGAGGTTCTTGTCTTCTGTACGCTGGGGTGCTGACAGGTCCCTCTTGCTGTCTCTGTATCGGGTTTTGGTTCGTTCTAAACTGGATTATGGTTCGATTGTGTATGCTCTTGCAAGGCCTTCGGTTTTGCGTTTGCTTGATCCTGTTCACCATCAGGGTCTTCGTCTTGCTCTTGGTGTGTTTAGCACCTCCCCCTTTGCAAGTTTATATGCTGAAGTTCATGAGATGCCTCTTTCTTTAAGGCGCGATCTTCTTTCTCTCTGGTATGCCTGTAGGTTGTTCCATTGAATATGGCCATATAAGTCTCATTTTTTTTCCTCTCGAATTCCAAGAAGAAGATTTAATATTTACTTTAAAGAATTTTCCGATTTTCTCTAATTTGATATAGAACTGCTTATAAATTGTCAGCGCGGATCGACATATTTCTGCATTCATTTGGAAATATTTTTCTATTAAAAAAAAATTTTTAAACATTAAGAATAAATAAAATCAAAAGCAAAATTACCCTCAAAATTTAGTTGTAAAACAGTTTCCACGTGAACAAGGTGTTCGTTGAAAGTTTTGGAAACAATAACTAAATCGTCTAAGTACGCGCTTTATATGTATTTTAATTTTCATGTAATTCTCGACATCCTCTAACAATCTCCTGTCGTTTAGTGCTGTAGTATCCACAGCGAGTATTGGAATAATGTTTTTCAAAGCACGGTACTTCTGTCTTATTAACCAGATTTGCTCGCTTGCGTTTGCAGTTATGAGGGGTGGTTACCATTGGCTCAATGGATGTTATTTTGGGGAGGTCTTCTGATTCGAAGTTAGTTTCGAAGTTTTTGTCTGTTTCTGTGGTGCGATTTTTCTCTTGCGGCTTGCCCAAAACAGCGCACTTCAGTTTTCCAGTTTAAGTCGTTGTACTTGCAGCACCGTCTGGAGTACTCTGGGTATGGGGCTGTTTTTACGGATGGTTCTAAAACAGAAATTCGCACTTCTGCGAGTTTTGTCTGTTTTTGTGGTGTCTCTCGTGCTTGTACTGTCCCTGTGGAGGCATCTATTTTTTCAGCCGAGATGTATGCAATTGTTCTTGCTCTAGTTCATATTTTCGATGCTCGTCATTTGCAGTGTTTTATTTATTCTGACTCACTCAGTTGTTTGCGCTGTCTCGATTCATTGTCTCCCACTGCCAATCCTCTTGTGGTGGACGCTTATCGCTGGTTGAGCAGGATTGTTTGCTCTGGCGGGAAGGTTGGCTTTTGTTGGGTTCCTAGTCATGTTGGTATTCCGGGTAATGAGGCGGCAGATGCTGCTGCTAGAGCACCCAATCCTTGGTTGGCTCGACGATTTGATTTGCCGTTCTCCGATTTATATTGTGGCATATGGCGTTCAGTCATCTCTCTTTAGCAGCGGGAGTGGGATTTGCAAGTTGGCAACAAGCTTCGTGAGGTCAAGTCGCGGTTGTCTGATTGGCCATACTCTGGCTTGTCTCGTTGGGATCAGTCCTGTGTTTATGCTAGATGTGTTTATGTTTATGCTAGATGTGTTTATGTTTATGCTAGATGTTTTATTGGACGTAGAATTCTGAAAAAAAATATCTAAATAAGTACAAATCACACTACTTTTCTGTTTTCTACTTACATACGCTAGAATTAGCAAATTATCTTGAACGGAATTGTGTGAGGGCTGCTCCAAGTCCTTCTCTTGATGCATCACAGTGGACTATAAATGGGCGGTTAGGGTCAGGTCTATATTGCTCTTCATTTTTAATAAGACTTGTTTTTAACCCTTCAAATTGTGTTTGGCATTCATCAGTCCAATCCCATGGAACATCGGGTTTCATTAGGTTGTAAAGAGCAGTAAATTTTGTTGCAAAATCTTTAATCAGCTGGTTAAAAAAGTTCATAAGACCCAGATAACGCTGTAAGTCTTTAACATTTTGTGGTTTTGGGAATATTCTAACAGCTTCCATCTTCTTTGGGTCTACTCTAATTGTTTTTCCGTCTAATATATAATGCCCAAAAATGGAAGTTCTCGTCGAAACATTTTGCATTTAGTTGGTGATATGTGCAATCCTGCTTTACTTAGTTTGGCCAGGACATCGTCGACATGTTTCAGATGTTCAGTAAAACTTGATGACACAATTACAACATCATCTAAATATGCCCAAACATAGCGATGGAGTGCATCTCTACCTAGCACCTGGTCAATAAGCCTTTGGAAGGTTGAGGGTGCATTAATCAAACCGAAAGGCATAACATTGAACATTAATCTTCTAATTGGACTCCAAAAGGCAGTCTTGTATCTATCGTTTGGATTCATGGCCACCTGCCAATAACCTTTTGATAAATCGATTCTTGTCACCCATTGGAAGTGTCCAATTTCGTGGAAAATGGAGTCAATTGATGGTAGTGCTGGAGGGTCATACTTGGTGTGTTGGTTAACCGGTCGATAGTCGATACACACTCGAGGTTCTTTGCCTTCTTTCATTACAAGCACAATCCGCATTGCGAAATTTCCTTCTGCCCGAGAGACAATTCCCTTACTAAGCATGACTTGACATGCTTTCTTCACTATCTCTCTTTTCTGAGAGTTTGGTGGCTTGTAGGGAACACGCAACAATTTGTCGGTGTCTAATTCGATACTATGTGTAACAAGGTTGGTTCTGCCTGGCTCTTTGGAAATGATTTTTTCATGCCGTTTTAGCATTTTCTCGAGCATTTTTGCTTCTGTCAATTCTAGGTTGGCTTCCTAAACCATGTCAGCAATGTAATTCATCCCTTTAAGTTCACAAGTAAAGGTTAATGGGTCGTAGTCTTTCAGAAAGGTTTTTCTTTCTTCTCAGTCATTTAGAAGTTTTAACTGGTATTGACGTGCCACTTCATCATCTAAGATAATTGGCTTGCGTTCTGTTATAATTTCATTCCACCCACCAGTCAATGGATTTGGTTGTATTCCAATGGTCTTCATGAAGTCATTACCCAACAGTATGATGGGTTCTGGTGTATCAATTACAATAAATGAATGATCTAAGCTGCCATATACCGTAACCATCCAACTTGGGACGGATATATCCCCGAGGTTTGATAGTCTTGCCTGCAGTTACAACGTGCAAGTTTGGCTTAGTATCAGCAGAAGTAAATTTATTTCTTTAAAGATGATAGAGATGATATTCAAGATGATGAAGCTGATAACTTAGTCGAAGGAGTTGTTGTCCGGTTATTCTACATTCAACCAAAGTAAACATGATTTTTGAGAGGAAAATTATTAACTTACCTCTTAATAATTTTTTAAGGTCTCTACAAGAATGTTCGATTGCGTATACACCCAACGAATCGCTTACATGTTCAACAACGGATTCTATAGAAGAAAGAAGAAATGAATCCAACAAATCTGGTGAGGAAAATTCATTAGTTGTTATGAAGCGTTGACCTTCATGTGTTCAAACTAATTAATGTGTTCCTGATGGGGTCCAAATTGACATTTCAGATGTTGAACACTCCTTTCACACTTGTTTCAATTTCAACGGCAACTCCGACGGAACGAGAATCCTCGAATCATTAAATGAAGAGGCTTTAATGTACGTGTAAAAAAGTTAAAATTTAAGAAACAATAAAAATATTAATTTAATTTCTTACTTAGAGTATTACAAAGCGCAAGCGAAAGCCAAAGCTTTGATCCATCGTGTCAAAACGTGACGGTTGTCGTTAATCCACAGATTTAAATTCATTACTTTTCCGGATGTAGCAGAATTTTTATTCTAAGTTTAAAAAAGCTCATTAATTATACGTAGGTTCGTATATTAAAAACATCGCCGATTACGGATGGGAACAAAAATACTATTACGGCAGACTTGTCGCTACACACTTAACGAAGGACGTAATGGCTTATTCAATTGTTTTGGACAAGTCTACTGGGATGATTATAGTGCTCAGCACAAAAAGCAGAAAAAGAACTTCGATTACAGCGCCTGGAATAATTAAGGATTTGTCCTTTGCTCATATTGCGTATAAAGTTGTATTAGCTTTTGTCAATGACATTGGACATTTATATAGTAACAGAAGTAAATAAATTTATTTACTTCTGGTATCAGTGAGTAAATGTTCGAGATTCATTTTCTGCAGAAGTGAGTAGGAGATAAAGCTTTTGCTAGCACCTGTGTCGAGGATTGCTTTACTCTTCTCATGTTCTATTTCAACTGTCATCATTGGGAGTTGAGTATTCCAACCTTCTGTCTCCGACAGCTGGCATCTCAATAATCGTACTGAGGGTTCATTGAACTCTAAGTCCATCAGCCCTAGGGCCTTGGTGTAATAATATTGTAGATTATTCGTCTTTTTAGGTTTGTGTAGTCTCTTCTCTTTAGAGTCAGATGCCGAGGTGTTATGAGTTGGATATTCTTCTGTTGACAAAAACTCATCCTCACTGTATTGAGGTGACATAGGTAGAGTCAAATAGACTTCCTCCTTATCAATTGGATGTGATCCAGAATCTGGGCACATACTACTCGTGGGTTGAATATATGATGCAGTAAGATTATACATGTTTAAGTGTGGCTCAGCATCTTCATCAGTCATTATGTCGCTTTCTTCCGAGGTCTGGGCGAGAACATCACTTATTGCTTGGTCGGTTCCCGCCTGTTGGCGTTTTTTTTTTTTTATGTATTCTTCAATTCTTTTCTTAGGTCACACTTACTCATCCAATGACCTTATTTACTACAATAGTAGCACAGACCTTGTGGATGTAGATCTCTTTGGGTGTTGATCATGTTTTCTTTGGGTAGGACTTTCATCCTTTATAAATCTTGGTTCAGTTTTCTTTTCATTCTTCTGTCTTTGGAGAATAAGTCGGGGTAATTTGTGAGAATCAACAATGTGGTGCCAACCTCTTAGTTATAAATGCAGCAATTCTTTCTTCTCCATCATCTTTTTTGACAATGTATTCCAAGTCATCTGCTTTGTCTTGATCTTCCCAGTTGGTCTCATCAGTTTCAGCAAAGTAAACGTGAGTTTGGTCTGAAAACACTGGCACAGCTTGGGAAGGATATACAGGAACATGGTTTTTTGTGGGTTCTGAGTAACTTTTCAGTGGTTGGGGGTTGTAGGAATAGGAAGGTTCATGTGATGAGGTTGTGAGGTAAGGATTTATTTGTTTTGGGTAGTTTGGGTTATTTGCTTTGGTTGTAGTTTGTGTTGCAGCATTGGTATTTGCAGTGCCAATCTGTTTCATATTCATGTAGTCGTTTGTCCTACAGGTGTTTAACTCAATTACTGGTTGGTGTGGGTTTGGTACTACAGCTGGCATTGTCTGGTGGGATCCTTCTGTTGGATCTGGTCTGATATAACCACCGACACCTTGTGCTGCTTGTCGGAGCCATTCTGTGTATTTGGCATACTCTGCCTTTTCTTCTGTCGTTGTATATGTTTCATATAGATGGTTAATTCGATCTTGATTCTCTATGACTTAAGCTTTAATTTTGTCAAATGTTGTTCGTGGCAGAGAGCCAATGGATGACAATATCACTTTAGTGCTGTAGTTTAAACCCTTTACGAGTTTTTCATAAATTTGATCATCTGTAGCATTGCCAGCAGATCTTTGTTTAATGTCATTTGCACGATAGATGTAATCAATAAGTG
>JAQGAS010001783.1:0-15291 GCA_034686365.1 Pachymerium ferrugineum
GTCAGGATGAGCTTTCTTGAGTATCTCTTGCGCTAAAGCAATAGTAGAATCTTTGTCTCTCTCGCGGTCGTTCATTTCATTCTAAAATTTCGTATGATCCGTAATCTGGTCTTGGGTCATGGGAACATTTTCGGGCAACGCTCCGGCGAATCGCAACTTCATCTCAGTTGCAGACAGTCACTCTAGAAGGATTTTCACCTTCTTGTGCAGCTCTTCTGCTTGCTTGAGAACGCCATCCAGACGACGTTGTTTCGTGTCGCTCAATTTGGTGATCGTATCCCACATGTTTCCAATTCTTGAATTTGAGACTGAATGTTTTTTTGTTTTCAGCGTTTGCCGTTTTAAGTAACTCCCTGCACGTCTTGCGCACCGAGTCCATATTGGCTTGTCGTCCTTTCAGTTCTTCTTTAAAGGACTTGTTTTGGTCGACCAACTCGGATTGAGTATTTCTTAATCTTGTACAACCAATCGAGCCAAACGGCGTCTTTGAACTGACCGCTAAACAGAAGGGCCTCCTCGAGCTCGCGTTGCCTATCGACCGATTTGGCACAAACGGAATTCCATTTGCTCTTCAGGTCGTTCATCATGCCCTGTATGATGGGTCCCTTTCCTTCGCATGCACGTGTCGTATTCCACTTGTTTCGTTCCGAGCGACAGTTGGACTTCTTTGTGTCTGTTCAGTTGGTGTTTGATTTTTATTTGGATCGTTACTGGTCATAACGTCGATTGCCTTTTCAGGTTTATCCAGCCAGTTCATAAGATCGGTTCATTCGTCGTAGAACCGTTTGGCCTCTTTGTATCCGTGGTCAAGAGCCCGCATGCGTTCTGCCAATTTCGATTTTTTTGTTTCCGAGAAAATTACATTTTTTGTAGGAGAAATTAAGTTTTTTGTAGGAGAAATTAAGTTTTTTGTAGGAGAAATTAAGTTTTTTGTATAGAGGATAATTACGTTTTTTATGGAAAAATTAAGTTTCTTGTGTCTCAGGTGTGGAAAATTAAGTTTTTTGTGAGAGAAATTGAGTTTTTGTGTGGGAGAAATTAAGTTTATTGTGTGGGAGAAATTTAGTGTCTTGTGTAGGAAAAAATTAAGTTATTTGTGGGGGTAATTTTTTTTGTGCGGCAGAAATTAAGTTTCCCGTGTGAGGAAAATTAAGTTTTTGTGTCGGAGAAGTTAAGTTTTTTATTTGGGAAAGTTAAGTTTTTGGTGTGAGAAAGTTAAGTTATTTTTTGTGTGGGAGAAATTCTAATTCCTGCAGAGTTTCGCAGAGATTCCTGCACACCTTTCTTTGCAAAACTTACGGGATTCTGCAGGACCTCTTTTAGTTAGGTATACTAATTAAATAATTGAAGTTATTACCTCAGACACACTTAATATACTGATTTTTCAAGATCATCACAGTCAACATTTTTCATGTTTGGTTTGATCAGACGATTTCTGTTACGATAGTCAAGTTGGCTTCCTTTTGACATTTTTAAAGTTTTGATGCAACTCTTCATAGTTCCACAGCTGTGTAAAAAAATGCGATAAAATAAAGTGTCATTTGTAGAGCAAAATTGCTTACGGATATCGTGCAGTTCATCTGTTGAAAAATCCAATAAATGATCGATGACTAATTTCATACAAGCTGCATCAATGATCTTGCAGGTAATCGTAAAGGCATTCTACAAAATAAAAGTGTAATATTTTAACTAGATAAAGTATTTGTGAAGAAGTGAAATCCTACATGAGCTTCTCTGCATTAAATGGTTGCTGCGCATGCGTGTTTTGATTTATACTGTGTAGCGTCGTCTGCTTCGGTTAGAATCAATACGTGCAAACTTTTACAGCTACTTGCGAGGTTTCTCAGGTGTTAAAACATGTTTGATTAAGATCATGCTGAGAATTTTTTAAAATATTAATTCAAAAAACATTATGCGCCTGAAGAAAAAAAATATCCGAGAAGTTGCGCTATTTCCCTTACAAACACACATAGTATAATTCCAAAAGTGAGGATAGATCCACAGCTGTGTCAAGTATTTTTACATTTTTGACAAACAAAATTGCTTACGTATATTGCGCTGTTTGTCTGTTGAGTAATCCGATAAATGATGGATGCCTAATTTCATACAAAGTTGCTTCAATGTATTTACAAGTTGTGGGAGAGGCATTCTGTAAAATAATATAAGTGTAATATGTTAACTAGATATAGCATTTGAGAAGAGATGAAATCGTATACAGTATGAGCTTCTCCAGTAGCTGAGCTTCCCTGCATTAAATGGCTGTTGCGTATGCGTGCTTTAATTTTCACTGTGTAGCATCGTCTGCTTCAATTACAATCAATATGAATGTGGGCAATTAAAAGCTGCTTGCGAGGTTTTACATGTGTTAAAACATGTATGATCGAGGACCGTGCACAGAATTTTTTAAAATATTAATACAAAACCATTATTTAGACTGGTCTTACATTAATTTAATGATTAAAATATGTAGTTTTAATTTTTTCAACTTACAGATTAGTAAGTAACAAACACATCCTGTAAAATCAATCGAAGGTGAATAACAATATGAGAAATATTATATTATTTTATATAATAAAAATATTGTACACAGTAATTGTTTCTTTTAATAAAAGACTCAATTTCGGCATGATCATGTTCTGTAATTTTGGTGCAAAATTTTGGTTGTAAATTACACAAACTGTTTTTGCAACGTAATAACTCATAAATAGACTTTTTGCTTATTTCCTTATTAAAACCAAAGTAAAAATGAGTTAAATACCTTAAAGGATTTACTTCATGTAATATTGTTATCATTAACTCATCAGTGAGCACATCATCTTTACCATAAAATAATAATTTTCTCAAATGGAAACAATTTTTAAGTAAAAATTTTAACTGAGAAAAATCAAAATTCCGATGAATTATAAGTTCCTGTAATTTTGTAAAACCACTTTTGGCTGTGGTATTGAGTGGCACGAATGTAACATCCGACAAACTCAACGCTGTTAAATTGGGAAAAGTTGATCCAACAGTTTCCAAATTAACATCAATACACTTCAAATCAAGTTTTGTTACTTTTGCTCTAATATCATCCCCACATTCCGTTAGAAAGGTATGAAAAGAGACGCATTCACTACAATATTTATGCATGTCAATCTGCTCTTCTTGAAATGTTCTAAAAAATAGCTCGAGGTATGATACACTTGGACAACATTTTGTTATGAACTCCAAAGTACCTTTTTTAATAGTGTGCACGTTAATCATCGGCAATTGACACAGTTGAAATGTTGGAATTGGTGAACCTCTCAAAACAAAATCTTCAAATAATGTTTGAAATGCATAGATCAAAGCAATTTCGTTAAGCCACCAACATTCCTCATTCGTGCATATTTTAAAATCTTTCAACTGTTTCAAGTTGCGCAGAACAATTAAACAACCTTCACCTGTCAATTCTGAAGAATTCAAGTCTAAATGTTTAATTTTTGATCCCCCTGACTTCGATTGGCAAAACCGGCGTATCCCATCGTCGGTAAACGGACCAACCATAATTAAAATTTCAAGTTGCGGGCAGTTGTTACCGATTGCTTCTAAAACATTATCATCTGGTCCATGTGGATCACTTAACTCTAAAACCACCACATTAGAAATAAAGGAGATCAAATTGAGGAAATCTATTTGCTTCAATTCCGAGTCGTAGAATTTACATCTCAAACTCGTTAAACTCTGTAAATAAAGATGAAAATGTTGTAGAAATTGTAGAAAACACCAGTTGTACAAATAATTTAAGTTATTACCTCACACATATTTAGTATGGTATTCATATCTCTGTCAGGATCATAACAGTCAACATTTAATTTTTTCATGTTTGGTTTGATTAGACGATTTCTGTTGCGACACTCAAGTTCTGTTAGCCGCCTATTGAAATATTTTCGATCTTTAAAGCGTTGAACCAACTCTTCGGACAGATCCACAGCTGTGTAATAAGTAATTTTAAAAATAAAGTTACATTTTTTATTGAGCAAAATTGCTTACGGATATTCTGCAGTTCATCCGTTGAGTAATTCGATAAATGATCGATGACTAATTTCATACAAAGCTCCTTCAACGCGTAAACCGGTGTTCGTAAAGGCATTCTGTAAATAAATGATGTTATCAGTTACCAATTTGATAATTAAAATCAAGATGAAATACTTGGCAAATCTCAGTTGGGCGCAGCCATGTTTGATCGCTCGAACGTCATGTCACCTGTTGAGTGATCTGTGATTACTCAATTTCTGAGTAGTGGCGCATGTTAGTAGCTCTAACTATTTATTCTAATTCTAATTAATAATAAATTCTATCACTGACAAAATGTCAACACGCGATTTGGAAGATAACCTGGAAAAAAAGATGTCATGAGCCAATATATTCAGTAATTAAAATCAAAATGAAATACCTCTATGCAAACATTTACAGTTAGGCGCAGCCAGGACTGATCGAGTGTGGTATTACCTGTTGGAATTCACACGAAAAGATATGTATAATATTCCGCAATCCACTAGTCATGATTGTGGCGCTTGTATATTTTAATTTTACTTTTATTCAAATTTGATACTTTTACAAGACAAATGTTACCAAAGATCAAAGACAATAGAATAATTATTTCCTCTTGCAAAACTTATAATATCGTGTCAATCATCGTCTGTTTTTGAAGTATGATGCTCCCAACTCTTTTAATTGATTTTCCATAATAAGAAATTAAAAAATTAGCCCATCTCTCTTTTAACACTCCAACCAAATAAAATTTCAGTTAAATGCCTTAAAGGATTACATGCAATATTGCAACAGTAAAGTCATCAGTGACCGCACAACTTGCATTATAAAACCTCTACACAATTTTCAAGTAAAAATTTCAATTGTGGAGAAGGAATGTCACAACTATAATTATCAGAGACTTTACTTTGTAAAAGCAATTGCATTTCTAGCTGTTGGGTTGAGGGGCTCCCAGTATCCAACACTATCAAAAGATAGTTTTCTTAAATTGGAAAAGTTGATGGAGGACCCCCAAGTAATAAAAACCAAACAGTTTTGAAAGTTTTGCAGTTTTAAATATTCTCTATCATCTGAAAAGCTATAAGAGATGGACTCTGGCTGCGATATATCTGCAACAGGCAAAATAAGATGAGAGAAGTTTGGCTAAAAAAATCAATGACTAATCCTTTTGAACCTTTTGCAGTTTTCACTTTTGTCTATTAACTCAGAACCTTTAAGAGATGAACCCCTAATTATTATTGGCTTACTTTGGAATAAAATTTCACATCTAACTAGAACACGTATCATTCTTTAACCTTTTTCTCATAACACAAAACATTGCAGATAGACTTCGCTTGGGTGGGGTAGTTTTGAGGTTGTGGATAGCTTTCAGAAAAGTGTAAAAATTGATCCTTAATGACCTGCAAAATAATTTTAGCTTCTGGCGTACATGTAAAAAAAACTGGAACCTCAACCCTTAGATACCTGAGGCCGAGTTTGGTAAGTTTGATTGGCATGGTCGGACATCTTGGTTTGGGCTTGTGATTTGGGACCTTTAGGGACTTACGATTCACTAATTAGTATTTTTGGGAAAAGTCTGAGCTACAAAAATTTAAAGTGTTAGTACTTTTTTTCAATCTTCATTCATATCTTAAAAACATGAACAGCTTGTAAGAGTCTTATTCCGTTAATTGGTTTACTTTGGAATAAAATTTCACATCTGACTTGACACACGCATCATTCTTTAACCTTTTTCTCACAACATAAAACATTGCAGACTGACTCCACCTTTGGTCAATAAAAAATAAATTGAGAATACAAAGAACACATCTAAGTTATAGCAGTTTTATGAAATGACTTTGCATTAAAACTCCTACATACCACAATTGAAAACAATTAAATTAAGAATAATCGTCACTCTCGATACTTTGCCTCATTTCGACATGATTAACGTATATTTCCTTCAAATGTTTCATTAAACTCATAACATTGTTTCCTTTCTTCGCTGAAATTGCAATCACCGGCGTAGATGAATTCGTCTCTAACTCTTTCAAATTCTTTTTGCCCTCCTCCAAATCCACTTTATTAGCAATAATAGCATGTAATCGTTCGGATAAACCATTTTTATATTGCTCTAGTTCGTATTTCAAAACGTCAACTTGGATCCACGGTTTGGGCAACGACAAGTCAATGACGTATATTAAATACACACACCGCTCAATATGACGAAGAAAAGAAATTCCAAGTCCTTTGTTCGCATGCGCACCAGGGATAAGCCCAGGAATGTCAGCAACTAAAAAAGTTATAAAATATAATGCGTATAAAATATTAAAAAGGATGATCTACAGTTCACCATACCAAAAAGTTGTCCATAATCATCAAAATGTACAACTCCAATGTGTGATTTAAGTGTCGTGAAAGGATACGCCGCAACTTTTGGTTTTGCTCTTGAAATTGCTCTTAGTAATGTTGATTTACCTGCATTCGGTAACCCAATCTATAAAATAAAAATTCATCAAATTCTTTCCGTACACACAAATTTAAAAATTTTCTTACAAGACCGACATGGGCAATTGTTTGTAGTTCGACTAAATAAGCCTTCTCTTCACCTTCCGCGCCCATTTCTCTTACTACAGGCGCTCGAACTTCATTTGACAGAAAGTAATGATTTCCTTTCCCGCCCGCACCACCTCTTGCCGCAACGAAAGTCGATCCTTCTTGATTTAAATCAGTTACTAAACTTCCATTTAAAGTTTTAAATGTAGTTCCTACTGGAACCTGCAAAAAATAAAAACATTAGCTCTGAAACTCGCCGATGGGCTTTGAAACTCAATAGTAAAATGGCGATGATTACTTCGATTACTGTATGTTTGGCCGCTTTCCCGTGACAATCCTGGCTGTATCCCTTTTCCCCGGGTTGTCCACGATACATGCCATCAACGTGCGATAAACTACTCACATTTGAACTGGCTAATAAAATATTTTGATTATTTTATAATGTGGGCAATTGATTTAAAGTTTACCTTTGAATATTACGTGCCCTCCGTTACCACCGTCGCCTCCATCGGGTCCAGCAGTTGGATTGCACCAGATCTGGAGGAAAGAGCAAGCACCATCACCTCCACGACCGCCAAATACTTTAACTCTTCTCCAATCGGCAAAATTTTTTGTCTGTAAACAGCAAAGTTATTATGATGAGAAAAAAAAATTAATTTTGGATCTTACTCTGTCGTAAATTGATTTCGGCTTCTTTGACCTTAAAGCAACTACCGACTCTCTATTAACCAGTGTCCTTGTCGATTCGTAACGGTGTAGAATTTTTAAAAAACTAAGTTTAGGAAAAAATTTGGTGGGATTCATCTTACCGTAATGGATGCGGCCATTAAATGCGGTGGCGCCGTGAATTAACTTGCGGCGTTCAAAATATTTGTACAAAGTAAAATACATTATAGTATATTTATTCTTTGACTTTAGATAAATAAAAAAAAAAAAGCGACCGGTTACTTAGTTCCAAATCTTTCATTGTAAAAAAAAAAACATAAAACAAATCCTGAGCTCTTTTTCTAAACCGTTCCAATTAACTAAATTTAAAAATTGTCATTTTAAGGTATCACGCAATAACTTGTCATGTAAGACAATTTTAATTTTAAATACTAAATAATGTTGGAATTATCATGTTTAATCGTATTCGTGGCTACTCTCTTGCTTCGTTGTAACCTCATTTTCACCCACTTGCTTTCTCACTTGTTTAACACCATCTAGAACTCCACCTTGCGTCAAACTGCCAAAAAAAAAAATCTATTAATTAAAAAAATCAGGACTAATAGTTGAAATATATTACACTTCTTCCATCTCGAGTTCGGTTTCTTCTTGCGGAAGCTGAAGATACGGGTTATTACTGGCGGGTCTGAATTTATAACCAGTCATAGTGAAAAATATTAGCGTTGCAGCAGCGCGGAATGCTTCGTCCAGCCATTCGTATTTAAACGGCACAGTTATCTAAAGAAAGACAAATGTGTTAAATAACTTTTATGATTTAAAGTTGTATAATTTTTACTTTTAGTAAATAGACAATAATCCGAGTAAAATAGATGTAACATACAATCTAAAAAATAAAATATTCATTCGTTATGTATAAAACTATTTAACTTGTGATGAATATAATAGATACCATTATGTAGAAATGACGGAATAATTTAAGTTTTCTCAAATTAATTGCAGCTTTGCCATCAGTTTGTGAAGCTTCTTGTAAATGTCTAATAGACCTGTTTAGAAAAAATTTTAATTAATACAATACAAAGGGTGAGTAAATTGTTTTTTTTTCTAACCAAACAACTGGGAATAAAATAGCTCCACAACATAACAAATCAACCAAAATCAATACTTCTCTCCAAGCAGAATACGCCAAATCGCCTTCTTCACTTTCCTCGATTATTATTTCAGCAACATTTGCTAAAACCTGAAGAAAAATTAACTTACAATATACGTTAAATAATTTCATGAGAAGTTTACTTGTAACGGGAGAACAATCATAAATATTTTCTTCTCCTTGTCAGAAATTATATGCTTTATCAAAGCCCAACCAGTTCCGATCAATACAATAGTAATAAATAGAAGTGCTCCCTTTAATCTGTAAATAATAGCAAATTAATTAACATATCCAAATTGTCTTAAACTATTAAAATTACAAATGGGTAATATAATAAAGCACAGCCCAAGTTTCAATATGGATGCCTGATATTTCGATGAAATAATAATTAATCTGAAAATAGTTTCAAAAATATTAATTGAGTTAAAATTTAAGCTGAATAAACATTACCCCATGAAATAAGAGCGATAATGATTTAATAAATACGAGTAAAGCCATCAAATAATGAATTTTAAAAATGTCTTCCGACCTTCAAAATAAAAAAACACAAAAATTTAAAACTCATTAAAAACAAAAACCAAATTTTCCAAAATACCTGCTCTGTTTTAACACGTAAATCCAAATTAACCCAGCCACGAAAAAAAACAATGATGAGAAAAAGTGCACAGTTGGTAGCGGCATTTGTCCAGCAGACAGATAATTTTCTCCATTCATTTCAACCATGTCAATCTGGAAAAAAAAAAAATCGACATTAAAATTCGTTCACACAAAATTAACTAATTATTATACAGTCAAATTGATCTTTGTTAAAGGGCTGTCTCTAGCTCTCTTGTAATTGGGACAGTTATGGAAATATAAACTGTACAGGCCTTCTTCCTCCAAACGACGAATTCGAACGGTAAACTAATAAAAGCAGAGAGAAATTAATTTATAACGAATTTAAAATTTTTTAAACACAACTTACACCAGTTTCGAAGACTGTGATACCGTTTTCGACCTTCCGAGTGATCGGAATTGGTTCCACACTCTTGCACGCTTGTCCAATAGTGTCAGGAAATTCACTAGTACTCTCCTTCAAATTTACAACATTTTTTTCAACTTCGGAATTTTCTATTTTCTTTATGGCAGGTTTCTTAATATTTTCGTCAACCGAGGATTTTTCTTTGGTTGTTTTAATATCTGGAGTGGTTTCTGTTACAGTTACTTTTTCCTGAGGTTTTGTTGATTTCATTTCTTTTTCATTGCTTGTTGATTCTGATGGAGCTACTTTCAAAAAATAAATAGAAATAACTAAATATTTCTGCTTAATAAAATATAAAATTCATCAAAATTACATTCTAAAACGCTTCGTCTATGCATTAACGCCCCATCACTTAAGTTATCTTGCTTTTCTCGCTGCTCCTTTTTCGGTGCTGTTATATTTTTCGGTTGTATAAGAAGCCGTTCCATACTATTACTGCATGTGACTTTCAATCTAATCATTTTATACAGTAAATTAGCGGTTCATAATTAAAATATGTCAAATGTTACTCCATTTTATTTAAATCCATGGTAAAGAATGTTGCGGGCATCATTTCCAAGTCTCTTTTACCATCCTCGAGAATACAATCGTCTCGATGATTCTCCTAATATTAAATTTTATGCTTCATTAGTCGATATTTTGATGCGGATTATTTATTTCGTTACCAAATAAGGTGATATTGCATTGCTGTAAGTTTTGTCCAAGCTAAATCCAAACTATAAATGAAAACGATTTAATTTTCGAATGTATTATATTTACTGAAATGAACTACCACAAGGCTTTTATTGTTTGATGAGAAGCTGAATTTTTTCAAGTGAATTTCTAGAAATCCTTCATCGAAAAATCCAAATGACGTTAAGACAAAGTAACTTCTTACATCGTTCTAAGATAAATGATGAGATATTAGTTCAGTTTCACACGTTACCAAAGATCATACCTTTAATTCTAATGTGTGTTTACGAGATGTAACGATAACTATTAGAGTTAAAAAAAGAATTAGATGTGCAAGAAATGAACTACGGTAAACACTCATCGCCATATCAGCAGTCACTCCAGCGCCATCTCCGGAGTGGTGAGAAAATTAGGTACTAGTTTAAGAATTATATTACTAGTATTAGCAAGAGTATTTAGAAATAACATTTCTATATACTCTTGGTATTAGTACCAAATACCGTACGTTTCTTTGGGTTTATAAAGTTAGTAGAATTTAAAAAAAAAATTCTTGACTTAGATAATTATTTAATTTATTAGGTGGCAGCAGATTACTTCCTTCATGTCACGTGAGGTAAATAAACAACGCATCAGCACCTTACAGAATCGACCCCGGGACCATTGATAAATATAACGAAATAAAAATTCGTTACATAAAAAAAACTACAAAACAGTCACATTTTTCGTTTTCACGTAGAAAAATGACTGTTTTGTAACAGAACATACGAATGAATCTAAGACGTATTTCCACACTGCTACACTTATACAAATAAATTATAATTATCTGACTGATATTAGAACAACAGTTCGTTAAATAAGTATAAAATATTCTTTTAGTCTAGGTCTAAACAAACAATAAAATCCCTTTTGAGTTTAAATTTAAAAAAAAAACGGTAAAATTTGCTTACGTTTCTGACACTTTCCGTTCGTAAAGCAAATGGCTATTCTTGAATTTATCATTTCTTCTAAATTTCTCTCGCATTCCAGTTCACTTTATTGTAATAAATATATTACTGGTGGTCGTAATGGCTTTACATCGAAATGTATATCATAGCGCGGGCAGAGGGCTCGTAGTTGCTTGAAGGGTAGAATGGATGTTGTACTGGGGGTTTTGGTTATGGAAATAAAATAACCACACATGACGGCGCAGTTCCTGCATAGGAACGTTTAGGTGGGGCTAACAAAAGAAGTGGACAGGACTATTACGGTATCAGCAAGAGTATATAGAAATAACATTTGTAGTATTTTTATATACTCTTGGTATCAGCATGTCAAGTTACAGATTTACACCACAGAAAAAGGTGGGTTTGAGATGTACAATATCCAGAGGGTAAAATTTGCACTCAAGTCCGATACGGACAATTTAAAATCATTTGTTAAAGAAACTTGACCTTCTACGTCATCGCAAGGATAGTATTTATTTATTGTTAATTCTTTTGAATTAATTGATTAATATCAAAATTTATTGTCACCATTTAAAACTTCCCCTAGAGGTTACTCATACTCTTCCTCAAAATCTTCCTTAAGTACAATTTATGGGATCTAATATTTCTCCAATAAATGCCCATCATATGAAAAATATCGGTCCATCTGTTTATCTACTTTTGGCACCTCGCATCCTGTCACCTATCACAAACTTAATATAAAATATTGTTTCTGATTTAAATTGCATTTAAAAATATCAAAGGAAATCATCACAACCATTGTCAAATTTTATCCCAATATTTTTAACACTTACAAAAAAATTATTTCCGCCAAATATTGCTGCCACGTATTGCTGCAAAAAAAATTTCATTAACAATTACATATTCGGAAATACCCAAAAGGCGACGGAATTCCCATGAAGAAAATATCTTCAGTAATGATGAAGAAAAATCTCCAGTGATGATGTTCTATCCCTTTGAGGTACGCATCTGACCATGGTTTCTGCACTGAACCCTATGAGGTACGCATCTGCCCAAAGTTTCCGCGCTATAACCCCTTGAGGTACGCATCTGCCCAAAGTTTCCGCGCTGACCCTTTTGAAGTACGCATCTGCCCAAGGATTCGCGCTTACCCCTTTGAGTTACGCATCTGCCCAAGGTTTCCGCGCTGACCCCTTTCAGGTACGCATCTGACCATGGTTTCCGCGCTGACCCCTTTGAGGTACGCATCTGCCCAAGGTTTCCGCGCTGACCCCTTTCAGGTACGCATCTGACCATGGTTTCCGCGCTGAACCCTTTCAGGTACGCATCTGACCATGGTTTCCGCGCTGACCCTTTCGAGGTACGCATCTGCCCTTGGTTTCCGCGCTGACCCCTTCGAGGTACGCATCTGCCCTTGGTTTCTGCGCTGACCCCTTCGAGGTACGCATCTGCCTTTGGTTTCCGCGCTGACCCCTTCCAGGTACGCATCTGCCCATAGTTTCCGCGCTGACCCCTTTCAGGTACGCATCTGCCCTTGGTTTCCGCGCTGACCCATATGAGATACGCATCTGACCATAGTTTCCGCGCTGACCCCTTTCAGGTAAGCATCTGCCCTGACACTGTTGTGGAAATCTGAAAAATAAATCTGAAAAAGAAGAATACAGGAGAAAAAATTAGATTACTCTAACACTGATTGAAGCTAACTTTGAGGATAAAATTTGACAATGATTTAAAAAAAACCCCACAATACGATTTTTAAGTCAATAAATAACTCTTTTAAAAGCAAAAGCATGTCTTAACGCATGCTTACGTAGTAATTAATGTACAAGATATGTTGAAGTCTGTCGTCCATAGTTGCAAGATTGGACATCAGCCGCCTTATTACACAGAATACCAACAAAAATTGACACTACTACCAAGGCGATCAATCCTACTCAACCAGAAAGAGAGGTGCGCGTATAAAGTGGCAACAAGAACTAGTGTGATCGTATTGGCTGCAATCTGTCCATGCCATTAACATCTGGTCGGCCACATAGGTCATAAACAAAAAAAGCAAGTCAAGCTAGAAAGTTAAACCAAAAACAAACCAAACTAGACACCAACCCAGAAAACAAACTTCAACAAATAACAAACCAAACTCCAACACAAAAATCACAACTAACCTCGAATCACTAAACCTCCCACCACAAGAGGTTCCCCAAAACATCTAATAAGCCAATAGTAACTAACCCCCATGACAGCAGGTGCAAATGAGAGAAATAAAGCTTCATGCCACTAGCAACAGCAAGTGTCTTATGTGGCGAGGAAAAGCTAGGCGACAAAATCAAAGCAAATAAAAACAACGTAGCCAAAAGAAAAAGCAAAAACAAAAACAAACTAAACCAGACTCTGATAAAAACCTCAGTCGAATCACCAAACCACCCCTAAATATCCAACGAGCCAAAAGAAACTGTCCCCCATAAGAGTAAGTGCAAACGAGCAAACATAAGAAGAATGCCACCACTAGAAGCAAAAATGTTACTCCATTAGATATTGCAAATTCTGATTTTGTTCTCATATCTAATTATACGCCGAGTGGCCCCTGAAATTGTATTAAGTACTGAACTCCGAAAAATCGCGTTCAAATTCCCCGCCGACTTTTATGACAAGTTCTCTATTTACACTCAACACCAATAATTGGATTCGCAACGGTAAATAAAACTACAATAAAATAGCATTTATCGTGGCTGCGATTCTGTGATTATGAGTGCTCTGAACATCGAATTTGATACCGCTTAGATTCATGGCAACCTAACGAAAATCGGCAGTGTTTTGCGGGAAATTATGGAAGACGGTTTAGTCTCCCGGGAACACAGTTTTACATATCACTCAAAATTTGGAATATATATTTCATGACCGGATGCTGTTTTACTAATTGGTTTAGAGGATTTGAAATTAAATGATGTCGATGCTTTGATACTGCATTATCCAATGCCTTTTACGTCACAGGGGAACATGCTCTTTTTTAAAAAATTTTTTAAAAATATATAAAGATTTGGAGGAGTGTAGGAATAAAAATTTAGTTCTGGAAATTGGGGTTGCGAATTTTAATCTTGCAGCGTCCTTGCTCAAACCGTACGAATAAACCTACAGAAGCCCATTTCGAGGCTCAATCCTCATTTACAAGAGGAGTTAATAGATTTCTGTAAGAATTCTGGTATAGGTGTTTCTGCTCTTTGGCCTACTGGAGCACCGATTACGCTTGATGGGAACGGACCTGAATTTAAAAAAGGTGAGGAAGCTTTGAGTATCAATGCTGTTGTTCGAGAGCTTGCAGTCGCGTATAAAAAGATACCCGAACAGATACTGCTCAACTACCGATATTGTCGGGAGACAGTTGTTCTGCTTTTCACTACAGATTTTAAAAAAAGGCTGAATATTGTAATAAGTTTGTCGTTTAGTTTAGTAAAACAGATGTGGAAAAGCTTTACCAATTGAAACAGGCAGATGGTCGATTTTGAAAAGTTTCAAGATTATTCTTGATGGTTATCTTTGAAAATAATAATAATTTAATTTTACTAATTTTATACAAATTAAAATACTACTAAACCTGATCAGGGATCGGTGGTCTTCGATTAATCGTTCCCCTTGTTTGTTCGAAAGTCAGAGCAAATGTTGGGATCAAAATGTATTGTAAGATTCTCTCTTTCAAGTCTTGCGGAAAGGTTTGCTCGTGGAAGAGTTCAATGAATTTAAAAAACGCCATTCTTTTCCAATCGACTGTGTAGCTGTTGGCTACGATATATCGAGGAAATTCTAAGCAGTGGTCGTCGGATAAATCTAAAAATATTTTAAACAAGAGACAATAAGTCAATAGCGTTAAACAAATTTCAAATTTATACCGCTTTACTCATCCACGTCAACCGTAGTGAAATGTCTGACTAATGCAATTAATGTTGACAATACTGATGCTCGCAATTGTTTAACCGGAGCGCAGTACCGAACATCCCAGTCAATGCTGTTCCTGGTACAATTGCACTTGGTGATCC
Organism: Pachymerium ferrugineum; assembly: GCA_034686365.1. Lineage (NCBI taxonomy): Eukaryota > Metazoa > Arthropoda > Chilopoda > Geophilomorpha > Geophilidae > Pachymerium > Pachymerium ferrugineum. Next base: position 15,025 of record JAQGAS010001783.1, read on the forward strand.
AGGCATTTGTTGTAAGCTCCACCTTGTCACTTTGGCTGTTGTAAATGAAATAAAATTATTTTACGAGGGATGATTAAACAATTGTTGAGCTATATCACATATTATTTTTTAACAATCGGACTGAGATTACCGATAACCGTGGCGGACGTGGCCGTAAATTGAATTTTCTATACATTTTAAATTAAGATTAAGATTTATTTTTTTGTAGGTATGATGAACGGACGTGGTCGCGGTAGAGGTAGTCACCGTGTACGAACCTTTCAAAAT
>JAQGAS010001784.1:0-15291 GCA_034686365.1 Pachymerium ferrugineum
AGGCTTGTAATGTGTTTACACAATTTCCACGAGATGTCTTAATACTATTGATTATGGGTTTAACTTGTGAAGACTTCTTTTTAAAATTGTACGCCACAGCAAATTCCAAAAGACTTGCAAAAGACATAGAAATGCATACAAACATCCAAATATCAATAGCTTTGACAGTTGAAACTGGAGGCAAGTTCTTTGCAGCTGCATTAAATTGTGCAGCTAAAGTTAGCAAAGACGTTTGCCCTAAAGCAACTCTTGGAGCTGCGGCTTCAACTTCTAACCAGAAAGAAATCCAAGACAGCATTACAATTAGAATACTAGGTATAAATACTACAAGCATATGTTGCAAAATTGTTCTTTCAAATTTGAATTGATATGTGAAACAGAACTCTGAAAGCATATTAATTCGTTGAAATTTTTAATTACCTTTCTTGTTCCAAGTCATACCTCTATTAGGACTTCCTGGAGGACAGTCAATTGTGTTAATATCGATGCCTTTAAGAATGAACTCCGATGGCATTGCGATTCTGTCTTTATTCAGAGTTTTGTAGAATTCAATGTCGTTACCCAATTGGAGATTAACAGTTCCATGCCAAATTGCTGAAATAAAGTTGGGCAAGGTGAAAATTTTACAAAGTCGTTAATACCATTAAGAAATATTACTTTGTTTAATGATAATTTCACAGGTCTGAATGTCAAATGGATAACGACTTAAATCAAATATGCAATTGAAATTCAATTTTTTTCTGAAAATAAATTAAAAGGGATTTTCTACTAGGTCGACACGGATTGTGATTACAAGCAAAACCTGAATATCGCAAAAAGCGTGCCAAGTAATAGAATTGAGTAGTTAAATTTCAGTTTAGAGAATTCAAGTTATCTAATCTATTATAGATCAAAAAAGAGCATATGTTTACCTTCCTCCAATACTTATCCATGAAGTCAAAGAATATTGATGATCCGGCTCATCGATAATCTTTGAATCATGGACTGTGCTTTTGTGTAAAGATATCAAATCTTACTGGATTATTTAAGAATACCTAACTTTTGTTAGAAATTTTCCTCCGTACAGTAATATCCCTCCACTCTTCATTCGATCAAAATCAATGATTAGCTCCGAACAAGCTTTACAGTTCGCGAATTCCAAATAGGGGAAGAAAATTTTTGTTGTTATTTCTTTGGGTAAAATTTTGTAGTCGTCTTTCCTAATGCCTAAAATTTGATTATCAACCCAAGAAATAGTCACTTTAGCATCAACACTAAATTCCTGCAATATACGAGGTTAAGTTAAACTTAATGATTTAAAACGTAAAACCAACCATGTCTTTCGGCGACAATGTCAAAATAGACGTAACTAAGAATTGCCACTCCACAACCGCTAAACCAAAAAAAAATCAGATATAGAAATTGATTATATGAAATCGCAGTTACTTACTATTAATAGTAGATGATGTTGCTGAATAATTTGCGGGAATAAACTGAGCGATCCAATTATCACTTTAAAATAAATTATCGAATTACATAAATTTTTGTAAAAGAGTATACTGTACTTGTTTTGATCCGCAATGATCACGTTCAGCAGATTAAAAGCCAAACATACATTTACGAACTGCATGAAGTGTCTTTGACTTTATCTGTGGGAACTGTGAAAATTCTCTGGCGAGCTATATAAATGCATGTTGTCTTCCAATGTTACCTGGAAACAACCGGATAATAGATTGATTTTTAGGAAGTATTTATCTACAATTATAACCAATGAAATAGGAAAACAAATACTTATAAAATTTGTAATTTTATCAATTTTTTGTAGCCAGTTATTTAAAATGTCACTTAAATTAAAATGATTTTTATTTTCTACAGAAGTTATAACTTTTAGAGGTTTATAATTGATTTGGGTTAATGAATAAATAATAAATAAGCTGTCCTATTTATTAAAGACACATAGTTCGAAAGTTTAATGACCTTTAAGTAAATATATTGTTAAATATTTGATAGAAATGTTGCAAGTTAAAAAATCGAAAGAAAGTCATAATGAGAAATATTATAGGAGATAATGACCCATTTATTTTCATTTTTGAAGATTACACCATGTATAAATAGTCTGTAAATGAATAATTATTTTAAATTACTATGCAGCCTTTAATTTGCACGTTTTCATGACTAAAGCTTAAGTTATAAAGTTCTTTTTGATACTTGTTTCTTGACTATATACATATAAAAAATTCTATTCACTGGATTTCTATGCCAAAAGGAAACCTTTTCATCATCTGTAATCAATATGAAGGCGTAGGTGCTGCTATAAAGAATGTAATGTTTGTAATTTTGTCATGAATAACACAACCAGGAAATAAGATTGAATATGAAAAAAACCCGGTAGTACAAATCGATAGATTTTGGTATTTGCTTTCCGTCTTCTTGTCAAATGACCTTCTGAAACTGTAGCTGCATACACAAATTAGCAGAAATATTTAAATGTTTGATTACCATAAAATTTCCTCATTATGTTTTAGTAATTACATGGTATTTGGAAAGTTTTTTTGAATATCGATACGTGACAGCAAATCCCTAAAGAAAATCAGGACGAGATACAGGTTTTTCAAATGTGAATTTCTATGAAAAACAAAAATGATAAGTGATGGAAAATAGAAAGTTCGTTTAATTTTACTGGCAGGGCAGTACTGGACTTAACTTTAATAATTGTAATTATTTTCTTTACTTTCCGTAATATCCCCTGAAACACCACCAAGAAATACTTTGCAAGAATAAGTCGGATTTTTATCTATTCGATTAGGCAATTTTCCACACTAGGTGCATGGTCCTGACAATAAAAGAGTTATTGCCTTAGTGCATCGTAGTCTTGTTTATATTTTCCCACGTTTAAGGTGTTGTATGTGACTGTTGCACGTTGTTTCTGTCTGTGTTGTTGTTTGTAAGTAGACTGCTGCCCCGTAGGCGTTTTCGCTTGCGTCAAAAAATGTGTGTAATTCACGATAATGCTTTCTTGAGTGCCATGTTCCAATCTATCTTGGGATTTTTATTTCTGTGAGCTCTTTGAGATCATCTATCCATTTTCTACAACTTCTGGCTAGATCTGGGGTTATGATGTGTTCCCATTCTAATCCCTTCTTCCATGTTTCCTGGTTTTCCCTCTTACCGTAATTGGTGTTATTAATCTCTTTGTTGTTGTGAGGAGAAGCATACATTGTTTTCTTTTTGTCGTGGTTTTATTGTTGGTTCGTTGAGGAATTCCCACTTGTTGGTTTCTGTATTACGACAGTCCACCGGTGTATTTGTATTGTTTGGGCATATCAATGATTGGTGTGAACTTTTGCACTCGTAACATCTTCTCTTCTCATTATGTTGGCATTGGCAGACATTATTCCTGATCTGTTGGTTTTTTTAAGTTTGCCCTTTCTGTCAACAATATTGATGAATGTTTTGTAATCTTGTGCCCAGTGGTTAGATTTTTCGCAGTAAATACATCTCCGTGTTTGTTTGTAAACATGTTTCTCAGAATTCGTTCGATTATGTTGATAAAATTTTGGTGGGTTATTAGCTTTTTTATTTTCTTGTGTATTTATTTTTAGCGCTGCTGTTTTGCTATCTTGTCTTCTTCATCATCTGTGTCTTCTCTCTTTAAATCTTATCGAATTTCGTATGATTTTTCGATGTAATCTATTTCGTCATCTAGGAATGTGATCAGTTGCCCTTGTGATGTAGTGCAGTACCATTGTGTGTTCATCTCACTTGGGAATTGTCGTAAAATCATCGGTATTAGGACTCTGCAATCTAGGGCTTCGAGGGCCCATATTGCTTTCTGGCACTTATTGTGTTTCTGTCGTAACATGCTAGGCTTCGCCATTGTGACAGGTGTGGTTTTCATTATGTTGTTGATATTGGTTTGAATAATTGTTTCTTTATCGCCGAATTTATTTTCCAATATGGTTTTTACCTCCTCATATTTGGTTTCTGATGTTTCTTGTCCTTCAACCGCCCGTTTTGCCTCATCTGTGAGGAGTGTTCTCGCGGCTGGCAATTCAACATTGTATTATATTGAATTGGATAAGTGTAGATTTGACCGTTATTTATGTCAAGTGTATTTAATCCAGTGTTGATTTGTATTAAAGAATAAAATAAATCTCTTTATTTTATTTGTACTTCGGGTCAACTGTGCTTTTAGCCAGTTGAACCAATCTAATCGTGGTAACTTTCGGCACTAAAAAAATTAATCTTACATATAATAAATACCCGTTGAAAATATCTTGTGTCAATTTTTGTTCGGTAAGGTGAAGTCAAAAATGAACTGGATGTACACTGTAGGGGGGGACCCTGTAGGGTAACCATTAAATTGAACGGGTTAATCGCCCCCATTTTTTTTCCGTGTGAAAATGTGATAAAAAATTATGAGCCTACATTAAAAGTTGGAACTTTGGAATCAGATAATGATAATTAACTGAAACTTGAAAAATAATACTACCCTATCTATTTAAAATCCAATACTCTACGTCAACGCTATCTGATTACCCGATATTGTCAAATTGACATAAAAATTCTGTTGACTGCATAAAATTAGAGGTCATAAGAAACCACCATTGCAATGCACCGTATTAACGCTTTCCTTGGTAAAACCTTAAAATCTGGTCCGTGGAAACACAACTTAAATCACTATGTTAAAAAATCCACTGAGGCAACAGTTTGGAATGATAAGCAAGTAGCAGATTTCCTTAGCCGCACTCCATTCGCACTTGAACGTTGTATGTTCGACTATACCCTGTTACATTACTTGAAAAACGTAAAGAACAAGGCAATTATGGACATTGGTTGTGGAGATGGGCGTTTTTGTCGTTTGTTGAAAAGTAAAGGCGCATCGCGTGTGGTTGGGGTGGACCTTTCACCCATAATGATCAAACGTTGCACCTCAGCAAACCGGCCCGGTTTTGAATGTGAGTACCAACAAGGAAATGCTCGCAATATGAATCAAATTGGTCAGTTTGACTTTGTCACATCTAATAGTCTTCTTTTTTATGCTAATACTCTTGAAGTGTTAAAAGCAATGTGTAGAAGTTTCTATATTAACTTGAAATCTGGAGGAAAATTTATGGGCAATAGCATTACCTGTAAATATGAAGGAGATTGGGGCAATTCACTCGCTCCCTATGGGGTTTTGTCCTTTACTGCGATGCCACCTCTTAATGGAGTGCGACGATTGTTTGCTGAGTTGTCTACTTTTACCGCCATTACGTATGTCTACGAACCAGAGATATACGAGTCGCTTTTCAAAGAAGTGGGTTTTAAATCATTCTGTGTAAACCGGTGATGATTGACCCTCAATTGGTGACAGAGTATCCAGATGGATTTTGGGACGTGTACCATGCAAAACCGAGCCATATGTGTTACATTGCTGAAAAATAAAAATAGTTGTAACAAACTGGTTGGAATGGACTTAATGGGCTGTCGCTGTTGATGAATTCCTTTTTTACAAAATATTAAGCAATTGAAACAGGGATGTATAAGGCGTAAACATGCCAACAAACATCCAAATAACGATTTCTGTCGAAACAGAAGACAAGCTTTTCTGCACAGATTGAATTCAGCAGTCATATCGAGCCAAAATATGTTCGGGTTTTTCTGTGAACCAATAATTAGATTTCGGTCACGAGACACTGCCGTACATTAGATCATGCGAACTGGTTTGATAAGAGAGATGATATTTTTTAAAAGATTTTGATTAACAATACTTGAATTGCTAGTCCATGTTAAATTTTACCCTTTTACTTTATGTTGTTGCACGTACTAGTACTTTTCATGGCTCACTCTACAATTTTAAGAAGTGAAATGAAATTGGTATATGATGAAAGCTGTAACGATTAAATGAGTTTTTCATAATGGAAAATTTTTTAAAGTTGAAAGTTTTATTGTTTTCTTATTTCATTGGGTGAGATAATATGACTAGGAATATAACTAAAAAACTTAAAAGTTTAATGTTGGTGTCGGTTACATGATAACAAGTTTTTATAACTGAAACTCAATATGATCGAGTAAAACTTGTATGCCTTAATTGTTATGATCGGAATCCGATATTGCATTGCATCTTTGATAACGCAACGTGGTAAGCGGATACAAAATTGCGTTCTTTTTAGTGACGTATGTGCATTGAAAAATCGTAGACTTCTAGCAATGCAGCTTATCAACGCTTCGCTCGTTAAAATCATGACTCGTGGTCCATGGAAATACAATTTAAATCATTCTATTAGGAAATCCACTCACAGTCAGTCAACTGTTTGGGATGAGAAACAAGTAGGAGATTTCCTACGCCGTACACCAGGCGCACTTGAATTTTGTGTTTATGACTACACAATGCTACATTACATGAAAAACGTAAAGAATAAGGCAATTTTGGACATTGCTTGTGGAGACGGACGTTTTTGTCGTTTACTGAAAAGTAAAGGCGCGTCACGTGTGCTTGGTGTTGACCTCTCACCCATAATGATCAAACGTTGCACCTCAGCAAACCGGCCCGGTTTTGAATGCGAGTACCAACAAGGAGATGCTCGCCATATGAATCGAATTGGTCAGTTTGACTTTGTCACATCTACTAATCTACTTCCGTTTGCTAATACCCTTGAAGTGTTAAAAGAAATGTGCAGAAGTTTCTATATTAACTTGAAACCTGGAGGAAAATTTATGGGAAATAGCGTTTCCTGTCAATATGAAGCAGATTGGGGCAATTCACTCGCTCCTTATGGGATTACATCCTTTACCGCGATGCCATCTCTGAATGGCGTGCGACGATTGATGGCAGAGGTGTCTGGGTATACCACCATTTCATTTGTCTACGAACCAGAGGTATATGAGTCGGTCTTCAAAGAAGTGGGTTTTAAGTCGTTCTGTGTAAAACCAGTGATGATGGATCCTCAAATGGTGTCAGAGTATCCAGATGGATTTTGGGATGTGTACAATGCAAAACCGAGTCACATGTGTTACATTGCTGAAAAATAAAAAAATTAACAACTATTAGAATAAACCACTTCATTTTTGATATATTACTGGCAGTTCACACTAAGGCTAACCTGTTAACTTTGTAGATAAGGATGACTTTAATTATAATTGCTTATATTTATTTGACGCGATATATTTTTTCCCAATATCACAACTAGTTTTTTAAAAACAGTTCTAGAGTGAAAAGCATTTGACAGTTTATCAAGAAATTACATTCTGCTTTGTTGAAGGAGCAATATAGCCTCAACTCTTTTGTTGTAATTAAATTTTGAGCAATAAGTTTGATAAATGTAGAGTCCTTAGACAGGGAAAATTCACTCGCTCCTTATAGATTTACGTCCTTTGCTGCGTCACCACTCGTAGACATGCGTAATAACCTCCCCCATTAATCGGGGCAGGTGCACCTTTGAAGGGACCGCGCCGATTGGTGGGGGAGGTTATTACGCATATCTACGATTTAGAGGTTTATGAGTCGGCCTTCAAAGAAGTGGTTTTTAAATCGTTTTGTGATGAAGCCAGAAATGATTGATCCTGAACTGGCGGTAGAGTATCCAGATGGATTTTCGGACGGGTACAAAGCAACACACATAAAACTTATATGTGTTACATTGCTGAAAATAAAAAAAAAAATGTAACAAACTGATTTGATGCTTCATCACACTTTATCATGTTACTTTGATGTGAGTAAAGAGTTCGTATTAAGCTCACTTTATAGATACAGATAACTTTATTGTAATGCGCAATATCCAATATCACAATTAGTTTTATCATGGAAGTCGATATGTTATTTAGATTGCAATTCAAAACAGAGATGGAGGATCACAGACTTGTTGAGTAACAGGCGCGTGTTTCCCAGCCAGGTGGCAAGTTGCTGAGAACCATAGGGACACAGATGATGGAAGAATGTTTAAGCTGATGTTTCTTCTTGAGACTTTTTACGTCTCTTCTCTAACAAAGGTCGATGGTCTATTAAGATCTTTAAAAAGAGGTTTTATATTGGTCTCAAATAATTGCCCCAATGGACTAGCTTTGTAGGGGAATCTCTACATTCCACCCTATAATTTTGCATGTGAAACTTGGGTAAAGAAAATATATAAAAAGTTGAACTTTAGAATCAGATAATGATAAGTGTTGACAACTGAAACTTGAAAATTAATATTATCTAGTTAAAATTCAATATTCTACGTCAACACTATCTAATTATCTGATATTGTCGTCAAATTGACATAAAAATTCTGTTGATTGCATAAAAACAGAGGTCTGAAGAAACCACCGTTGTAATGCACCGTATTAACGCTTTCCTTGTTAAAACCTTGAAACCTGGTTCGTGGAAATACAACTTCAATCATTCTGTTAAGAAGTCTACAGAGGCAACAGTATGGGATGATAAGCAAGTAAAAGATTTTCTTGGCCGCACTCCAGGTGCACTTGAACGTTGCATTTATGACTACACCCTGTTACATTACATGAAAAACGTAAAGAAGAAGGCTGTTTTGGACATTGGTTGTGGAGATGGACGTTTTTGTCGTTTGCTGAAAAGTAAAGGCGCATCGCGTGTGGTTGGTGTTGACCTCTCACCCATAATGATCAAACGTAGTATCTCAGCAAACCAGCCCGGTTTTGAATGCGAGTACCAACAAGGAGATGCTCGCAATATGAATCAAATTGGTCAGTTTCACTTTGTCACATCTAATAATCTTCTTCCGTATGCTAACACTCTTGAAGTGTTAAAAGCAATGTGTAAAAGTTTCTATATTAACTTAAAACCTGGAGGAAAATTTGTGGGCAATAGCGTTTCCTGTCAACATGAAGGAGATTGGGGCAATTCACTCGCTCCTTATGGGGTTACGTCCTTTACCGCGATGCCATCTCTGAATGGCGTGCGACGATTGATATCGGAGGTGTCTGGTTATACCGTCATTTCATACGTCCACGAACCAGAGGTGTATGAGTCCGCCTTCAAAGTAGTGGGTTTTAAATCATTCTGTGTAAAACCAGTGATGATTGACCCTCAACTAGCGACAGAGTATCCGGGTGGATTTTGGGATGTCTACAATGAAAAGCCGAGTCATATGTGTTACATTGCTGAAAAATAAAAATTTGCGACCAACTTATTAGAAGATAATTAAAGCACTCCATCGTGTTACGTCTAAGTTATCTTACTTTGTAGAAAGTTAACTTACACACATTTTATTACTTTTATTATTTAAGCGTGACATGTTTTTGTCCAACATTTACAATTATTTTTACTTCTTTAAAAGCATTTGACTGTTGTAGAAAAAAGTTATCAGTTATCGGTTCTAGCTATTTGGCGCCCCGTAATAAAAAAACTAAAATGTAAATAATACTAATGAATTTTTTGAATTACAAAAAATAATAAAACCAAAAGAACAAGACGTTAAAAATTAAAAAGGCTGTTGGAAAGATAAATCAGGTCCAAAAGTCTATTGTTTTTGGCTTCTTTTCTTTAATTTTCTTCCGAATACAAATTTATCTTAAAAAAATTAATTACTCAAAAATGGAAAATTTTAATATTTTATGTCCAGTTGGAATGGTTTTCATAAGTGGTGTGTCTATTAACGAACCACTTATTGCAAAATAGTAAGCAAATGCAAACTGAAGGCAACTTTCTCTGCGCAGCATTAAACTGAGCAGCCAGTGTGATGTTTGACCTAATGTTACTCTTGGACCTGACGTTTCCACAGTGATAAATAATAACATGACAATTAAAATATTCGGAATAAATACAGGAAGCATGTGTTGCAATATTGTTCTTTTTTAAAATATTTTGCGTGTGAAGAAAGTGTCCCTGGAGCGTGTCGCCATCTAACGAAATACACGGTAAACGTAAAGTAAAGTTTGCTTGGAGTTGGAGCAGAGCAAGATTGGAGAAGGATAGTCTTATCGGTTTCCGGTACCTGTTTATGGCACTTGTTTACGGAACCTTTATCCGTATTTGTAGTTTTTTAAAAAAAAATACTCAATTAGCACACGATTGCATTTATCGATTAGGCAGTACCGGTACTGCAAAATGACGTCATTAAATTTTGAAGATTAGAGCAGAGAAGAGAACACACATCACTCACATGGCGATGAGCTCTAAGTTAAGGCTAACATCCCTAGGCCAGCGCCTTTCAAAAGAATTATTTAGAAGTACAGTTACATCCGAAACGAGATCGCCAATTCGTTTTGCATCATACAAGGCAGCGCTGCTGAAAAATTTTGAGAAACCTTTAGAAATTAAGAATGTTTCAGAAAAAAAACTAGGGAAGGATGAAGTGAGAAAAGAAAATAACAATACAATAACATTGTACTAATTTAAATTATTTATCTAGATTCGTATTGATACGGAAGCTTGTAGCATTAATATGATAGACGTATATGCCTGTAAAGGGGAATTTAACGACTTGAAACCGAAGTTACCATTTTGTCCAGGTTGCGGCCGACAACTGTGTGTTTACCGAGCCCCGTGCAAAATTAATTTAATGGTTCCCATGTTTAATAGGCTACGAACTCTCCGGTATAATTGCTGAAGTAGGACCCAACGTTACAGATTTTAAAAAGGGTGACAAGGTTGTTTGTATAAATAGAGATAAATTCGGCGGGTTTGCGGAACAGTGCATTACAACTGCTAAGGTATAATTTGTTAAAAAGATTATTATGAATATAAATATGCTTAAACTTTTTCTTTAAACTGTGTTTTATTTTAGGATGTTTGGAAGCTACCGCCCAATGTGAATTTCGTCGAAGCAGCGAGTCTAGTTTGTAATTATGGGTTAGGATTTTTGTCTCTGGCAAGAAGAGCGGATATTAAAAAAGAGTAAAGAAGGAGTCATTCAAATTTCATAATCAATGTGTCGATTATATTTATAATTGAAATGTTCGAAAAGGTTTTTCCTAACAATATTAATTATTATAACTGGTTAATAAGATGAAGAAAGCAGCAAATATATATAATTGCTGCTTTTTTATCTTACCACTTGTAATTTCAATTTGGAAGTGCTTGTAATTTTAGTTAGTCGTTTGGCACCAGTAAATGCTTACATTATGTTAATTTACAGACAACACTAATACTTTGCTGCTGCAAGAAATTTTGTTTTCATACACTCTTAATATCTATTTTTTTTAAATTTAGTGACGTTGTGGTTATTACATCAACAGCTGGAGGTTTAGGCCTAGCTGCAATTGATTTGGCTGCCAACGTATATCAAACGAAAGTAATTGGCGTTGGACCTTCAACCACACATTGTGATGTAATGCGTGAAAAAGGCGCCTGGTCAACTTTCGTCTGGGGAAAAAAAGATGTAGTCGCCGCTGTACGTTCAGTCGCCGGGCAAAACGGCGCAAAAATAATTTTTGATGCTGTTGGAGGGGACTTGTTCACTGACATTTCACGATGGTAAAATTCTATTTTACGCTAATACTTTCTATTTGAATCGCTTTTATTTTTTCTCTTTAGTGTCGCTCACGAAGGATCAGTAATTGTTGCTGGTTTTGCGTCGAAAATAATTCCCACCATTAAAACAAGTATGCTCCTACCGCATTCCTTTTCTTTAATTGGAGTTTCATTAGTTCATTATCGTCAATACGCGTACGACATTTACCGTGATACAATTGAAGAAGTTATAAAAATGGCTGAAGATAAACTCATCGAACCACTAACATCAGCAACTTATCCCTTGGAAAAAGTAAATTTTATTTAAAGGCATATTTAACCTTCTTGACATTTTGATTTTATAAAAATTTAAATTTTATTACTACATGTTTACATTGACTACTCATGATTAATGCTAAAATAATTAACTGAGGCGAACTGTTTGTGGTTTAGTGCGGTGGGAAAACTAATTCAAACACCCTGTTCACAATAATCAGAATGAAACAGCAATTATCATTTAGCGATATCGATATGGTATTCTAAACCTGGATTTATGTGTTAATACTCACATTCAGTGATATTTCTCACTACTATTATTATTATTCAGGTGATCATATTTTAATTAAATGTTTGTTACATTCTTGATTATCGCTAGTGATTTTCATAATTGACAAACTTGGCTAGAAAAATATTACACTGGTTTCTTTCGGTTCCAAAGTTATGAATGCCTTAACTAATAGTCAGGAATTATTAATCAGTAATTCGCAAACCCATGTTTAAAAATCAATTTGTCAAAGTGTTGATTGCTCTCTTAAAATTATAAAAATAATAATAATAAAAAATTCTTTTCAGGTGAATGATGCGTTTGAGTTGATGACTGAACAAAAAGCTATTGGCAAAGTGATAGTGACGATGAAGTCTTGATGTTGTAGAATCATTTTAACATAAGTAGAAAGTTTACTTTTGTTTTGTTAATAAATATTCAAGCCAAAGGACTTGAACCTGTGATTTCACCTTGAGAATCTTTTTTTTTCTTTCAATATTAATTTGTGCTTCATTCTTAGGGGAATATTGGCATCCTTTTCATAGATTTTTACAACAGAAATGTACTTGTTTTTCAGGAATATAAATTTGTCCTTGAAATACATTTCGATTAAATTAATAAAAATCTAATCTCACAGATTAATTATTAATTCAGTGGAGTGCTACTTGCTTGTATTTTATGGAGAAGAAAGTTTCAATCTTATTGCTAGATTTTGCGAGTTGTCTAGTCCTTGAGGATGATTGCCAAGTGCTAAAAATTTCTCCTATTTTATGGTTTTTCCAATTAAAAAAAACTTATTTCGGGCTTATAACGAACTTTTTCTTCCAATTTACATTCCTTGAATGTCAGCGGGGGCTATAAGAAATGATTAAAAGAGTGTTAAAAGCCTGTGATTAAATCTATTTCACTGTATCTCTTCCGGGTCTCTAAACAAGCAAATCTAACCTTTCATTGCTGATTGGAAAAAAGTTGTTATTTAAACCACTTTTTGAAGTTATGATAGAATTCGTGTTATAATAATCCCCTGACATGCGTGTTGATTTTAATAATAGTGAGACACCATTCACAAATCATAAGTAATTTTCAAAAATATCACATCTAAAAAAGAAAATATAATTTTTTTTACATTTGAATTTGGCATCTGTGATTGTAATCTGATGATGAAGTTGCATAAGACTGGTGGGTGGGTCGGTTTAGCAGTTAACTCGACTTTAACCCATGTCAATGGTCGCAAATTGAAGAGTTTTCATGGTGACGTTTGTAAAGCCTTACTACAAAAAAAAATTGCTCGATTTAACCGACCTCTACAATTTAAAAGTGAGAATTTTCAGCTTTATTTCATGTCTTCATTTTATCGCGTTCAAATTAAAATTATGTAGACAATGAATTAAAGTTACACTCTGTATTTTAAATTAGAAAAGGCACGTTTTTAATAGGAGATAAAGAGATAAATAAGAATTATAACTTCTAAACACTTTGTCCAAAAATTACATTTAAAATTATTGCAGTCATTTTTCATGAAATCGGGTGGTGTTAAATATTCTTTCAGGACTTTTCTGCAACTCGGATATGAAAACATTACCGAATTGAAATAATCTTTAAAAAATGACCCTGTTTGTTTTCCACATTTCATATACGATTCTAACTTGCAGTTCATCCATTTGAATCGCAACCTGAAGAAATTCATGAAAGTAAAAATTGAAAAATAAAAATGACTTTAAAAGTGAAATTTTTCTCCTGCTGCAGAAAATGCTAAAGCGTGTGAAAATTCTGCAAAAATATTGAGGATAAATAACAGCTGCATTCCCAGAGTTGAAAAATAATCCGTCTCTGAACTTTTACCATTAAAATAAGACACAGCATCGTTTTTGAGATGCATAAAAACCAATTTGAGATTTAAAAATTTCATGTCGCCTATCGTTAAGAATTGACTAAATATATAAATATTGCAATATAAAAAAGTTAACATGAATTTGCAATCTTATCAAAACCTACAAGCAATCGTGTTTTGTCCACATGCAATCTTTCGGCAGCCAATCAAAATCCAAAGATGGTTCAAAAGCTTTGCTGTCTTTGGATCCTACTTTATTAAGAACTGAATAATATTTGAAATTCCGGTCACATTGTTCCAAATGGCTTTCTAAATATCCGCAGGATATTGTCTTCACATCAGCCCCTAAAATTTAACTTTTACACATTACATTGACTTTTTAATATAATATCAGAAGTAAATAAACTCCCTTTGGGGAGTTTATTTACTTCTGATATAGTGTATGTAACATTTAAGCACATTCATTTTTCATTTTCTGGTCATCTGAACACCAAAATTTATTAATTCCTTTCAATCCCCCAATTTGGTTCTTGTATTGGATAATTTCACTTTCGGTATAGCAATCTTCAATTTCATTAATTATTTTATCTAAACAATCGATTTTTTTTACCGATTCATAACTGCAAGTTAAGATATTTGAAGTTCGAACAAACTTTTAATGGTAATAATCATTATTTCACCTGCAAATCTCAACCGAATCAGATTCGTTTAAACTTCGTTCTATATCTGTATAGCATTCACGCACATCATCTTGAATAATCTCGATGTCGCAATTATCAACTTTTTCACTTTCATCCTCCGATTTAATTTGCAAAACTAAAATGAATGAAAGATTACTACATTATATTTTTACGTACGCAAAATATGCAGTCACTGTTCAAGGCGACTAACTTGATTGACACAATAACCAAACTTTCCCTGAATAACATTCGAAATGGTAGCAGTTTTGGAGAGCCAAACCTGAAGCTGATGAGGTTTGAATATGGCCGAATAGAAGTTACAAAAGGTAACAATGATAGCGTCATCAAAATGTTTCATCAATAGTGCTTCACTGCTATGTATTTCTAGCGATATCCGTTAAATAGTTCATTTAAATGTTTTTTTGTGGCCTGTTGGTCTAGGGGTATGATTCTCGCTTAGGGTGCGAGAGATCCCGGGTTCAATTCCCGGACAGGCCCTGTATTATTTTTTATTCTACTAATATAAAATTTGCAGACTACTTTCCTTTAATTTTAAAATTTGATTTTACTCAATTTTACCACTAGACGTCATGAATTACACCCTTTCTACTTGTGCACACGACACTATTTTCTAGTCAAACGACTTCCGAGTTTGGGAAGAGGATTGGGCTGTTGGGGTTTTCGTGATCTTCAAATCCTTCGTTCAAATTTAGCCATCGATGTAAATATATATACGATTTAAGTAATGTACGTTACTTAAAGACTGGTTGATTAATTATTATTATTTTGGGTAATTGTAAAAAAAAAACTTAACGGAGGAGAGTTCTTTGTTCGTAATGCTTCCGCGCTTATTGATCAGAGAGTAGTT
>JAQGAS010001785.1:0-15284 GCA_034686365.1 Pachymerium ferrugineum
ATCTACATAGACAATTGTACAAGTTACTGGCTCTCTAAATTCAAGGACCCAGGGTAGTTTGCTGGGGTCAAAATTTTGAAAGTCTAGTTTCTCTACTTTCTTCCTTGACTTTCCTTGACACATGCTCAGATTCCAAAATTTATTTTTAAATATTTTGAACTTAGGTGCTTCATGCTTAGAAGTTAAAATTCAGGATCCTGAATACAACGCCGTAGTGAATGGAATGAACCAACAATTCTAAAATGTGAATTTAATTACCACGAAAACGAAATCGATAACCTTATCATTAAATGGTATCACCAAACTATAGCAACAGACCACAAAACGCATCAACTTGTAAATCTGCTTATTCATGCAGCCAATAGAACAACACATGGAATAAATATCAAAGTTTCCTCAATAAAAATGAACTAAGAAGCATATAAGCGATATAAATTGTTTATATCTTTACAAGTCACACATTAAGCTTTGCAATATCGTTATTTTATCTAAACCGCTACGCATGTCTGAAAAAAAATTATTGAATACGAGCTCTGTGATAATAACATATGTGTGTCAAATCCGTGAACAAAATGCATCGTTTGGGCATAACTGCAAATAGTTTTTGGTTTGCGAGTTGTAAAAATAGTTTAGGCTTTCTTCAAATCAACTCTGTTCAACGTAGAAGCACATTTCAATAGGATGTAAACACAAATTAGTTTATATCCAATGCTAGGCTCACCACACAAAATTCAGTGACATATTTCAACATAAAAATATTTGATTCGAATATTCTTATACAAAAATTAAGTATGTACTCACAGAGCAGTCATGTCTTAGTGTTGTACACAAATGTTAGCATTCGCTGATTCATTTCAAACAGAAAATTTTCTGTTATAAAACCATACTTTACAAATCATTTTCAAAAAAAAGAGTTGTATTCTTTAGATAAATTTGATTTTCATCACACTTCATTCTAAAATATTCGGGTATTTGTAAGTTGATGTACAATTCAACTCTCAAATTGATTTTTTTAACACAATTTAGAAGGTATTTGATCTATGTCATGCAACTTCAAGGGTAATACATATTTAAGACTAAAACTTTTTGTGGATAAAGGGGCAGTAAAGGTGTGTATTTTGAAACAAATACTTTGATGAAGTGAAGCAAGTTTTAGAAGATATGGCTGGCTCTGGGTCCAAGGATGCCATATTGGTTTGGAAGGTGTATTTGGTCTATGTCATGTAACTTCAAGGGTAATGAATATTTAAGACTAAAACGTTTTGTGTAGAAAGAGTCAAGAAAGATGATTATTTATTTGTAGCAAGTGATGCAAGTTTAGAAGATATGGGATTTTAAAACAAATACTTCGATATACAGTTTATACTGTGGTGGACGCCATATTGGTTTGGAAGGTATTTGGTCTCAGACTAAAACTTTTAGTGGATAAAGGGGAAATAAAGACGTGTATTTAGTCAGTGTAACATTTTGAAAAACAATCGATGGACTAACGTCCATCGATTGTTTTTGGGTTTTTTCAAGGTTTTTTTTACGGAATCTGATGTATCTTTTAAAGACAGTTCGGTTAAATATCATATCATATTGATATGAATTTGAAAAAAAAAAAAAAAAACCTACCTCTTTAAACTTCCAGTGAAAAACAGTTAACCTTAATGGGTGTAACACTGAAGAAACTTGAAACAATGCATGCCAGTTATCATTTTTTTTCTCACTTCAAAGAAACTTGAAGCGATGGAATCCTTGATCATACGGTTCCATCAATAAACTTCTTGTTGAAATGCGTTAGCAACATGCAAAATAACGTGGTAAAATTTTTTGAACAGAGTTTGATAAAAAAAAAATCAAAGACGTCTTGTTTGAGATGTACCTGCAAAATAAATTGATCTGTCAATAACGTCTTCAATATCTTAAATTTCAATAACACTATAAATACTCATTCAAACTGAAGCTGATATAAAGGATCTAACCTTTTTTTAAGGAAAACGTTTCTACTCAAATCGAAGAGAAATTTACATCACAGCGAACGTCACCTTTAAAATTCTAACAATCGCTTACTGCAACGTAATTCAATTCGTTTTCCAAACTAAACAACTTCGCAATCGACACGAGACATACAATTAACTGCAAATACGAAAATAAATTAAATACCTTGTTATGATCATAATTTCTGAGAATAAAGTTACCCAAACAGAATGACAGGTTGGATTAACTTCCTTCACCCGTAAAAATTACAAATCAAAATTGTTAGAGTCTGTTAATAAATCAAAATCAATATTACAAATATTGAGATGAAAGTTAAATTCTTCACGTTCGCCCTGTGAACAACAAGTACATTCTGCTTCAACTTCGGTAAAGGCATTCTCAAAATTACAACCAAAACATTAGCTTAAGTTCGATTTTGACTGATGCGTCACCTAGTCACCAACAACGCACAAATATATATGTTATTGAGAGCAATAAAAATAAATTTAAACTTTCTAAAAACAAATTTACCGAATAAGCATTCCATAACGAATAGTGTCAAGATGTAGCAATTTCTAAAGTAAATTTCCTTTTCCTTTTTGACTCAAACCTTAGCTTAGGCATATTTCTTTGCCATAATGATCAGTTGGCTCTTTCTTGACCTCATTAATGCGAATCTGTAAAATTTTGCATTTAATATAAACAAGTTTTAATTTTAATTTACGGTAATGATATTTACTTTGTTACTTCCTCTGTAAATTCTCGACGAACAAGTTTCAAACTGTTCACTGATCGTCAAAAAGGCATTCTGAAAAAGCAGTAACGTGAGCTTTTAATTCAAAATACTTAGTAAATGTTCGAGATCATGTCCACTTGTGGGCGCAGCCATGTTTGAAGTCACCTGTCGGGCGTGATACGAAACTGTCATAATTCTATTTCTCACCAGTTGTTTGCGCGGCGTTGCATGTAAAGATAAGTTTAAAGTTTATAAATAATTTTTGCTATTATTTTGCACTCAAAATTCAGGGACAAATTGCAACATAAAAATGTTTCATTCGAAAACTTTTTTGCTAAATTAAATACTTACAATTTAAGGACGTACTCACAGAGCAGCCATGTTTTAGTGGTGCACACCTATTGACAAATATTAGCGTACACTGCTTCATCTCAAATAGAAAATTCTATTAGCCGAAAAAGTAACCGTTAATTGTCGAATGTTTGTCGCCTTCTGTTATGCCAATCAGCGTCATCAAAGTATTGAATTAACTCGTCACACAACCGCTGTAAATAAAATGGTTTGGAATAAAAGTCATTTTACATATGAGCAAACGTTTGTTTTTCGGACATTCTTTAATTCCTCGGTCGACGATCACCGCACACACGTTCGACAGTTACTATCATACAAATCTGCTTCAACGAATACCCATGTCGAGGTAAAAGCACTCTAAAAAGTAAAATCATATTATAAAGCATAATTTGATTATAGCATGACGGAAAACATACTTGATAGGCACATTTAGTCTGAGTAGCTGATAGATATGTTTATGTAAAAATCTCTCGCAAAGACGATGCTCGTTAATCCATTTACAACCCAAAGTTACGGTTAGTACATCCGGCAAACTTTTCTTGTTCTACCCGTGCTATTAAAAGTGAAGGGATTCAGAACCAGAAAAATAGTCTTCAAGTCATTGGTATCTGTACAAGAATTAAAACCCAAAATTTAACAATAATATTGTATAATGACTCGTAATTGTTACGTAACAAAGATAAACAAAAAAAAGCTGCAAAGCAATTGAAAACAAAATAAACATCGAGTAAAAATCGGAACTTCTGCTTGCACAAAAGTGTAAATCATGAAACACTCTTGTCCTACTGAATTTATTTACTTACGTATTGACAACAAAACTTTCAAAATACGAAGGTAATTAAACACTTTCGTTTAATAAACATTTTAAATTGATTCTTTTCTAAACTTTCTAGATCAATTCTCACCAACTGCAGCCGTTACTTCAAAGAACTACTTAAATTTCAACCCTCTAATTGCGTTGTCACTTTAGACAACATCAAATTCAACACTTTTGATCTAATATTAAAATGGTTACACACCCATGAACTCCCATCTGACGACTTGAACTTGTCAATTGTAATTGAAATTTTCAATACATCAGTGCAATTTCAAATCACAGGTATAAATTATTTACCCCAAATTTCTCAACGGTAACCACCAATTTGTAATCAGAACTCACTAATGTCTGCGAACGAGTTATAACTAAGAAGCTCCTGGAAACGGATATGAGAGACATTTTCGCATTGACAGATCAAGATGGAACAACTGACGTATTTCACACAATTCATACTATTTTAACGACATCATTTGAAACTATTGTCAAGACTCCAAATTTCTTGAAGTTTAATGTTGATTTTGTTTGCATGTTGTTATCAGATAACAATATTAAAATCACCAAGTATTAACTACAAAAATTTCTATTTTAGAGTGTAATTATATAACACTAGGTTCTGTCATTCCAGTGAGAAAGTTGTGTTTGATGCAGCTTTGCAGTGGTTGAATTTCAATTGGAGCAACAGGAAAAAGTATACTATGCAAGTTATGTCTTGTGTACGCTTTCAACTACTAACCAAACAAGATTTGTTGTTACTTTCTTTGAGAAGTAGTGAGTTTTACGCTTTAGAAGCCCCTGAAGTTAGAAAGATGTTTTTAGACGGTTTCAGGTTAAAGATTATTTCTAATTTATAGCAAATTTTGTATTATTATGTATTGTAGGTATCACGCTGCACTTAAAGGAAACCAAATATCTTGTTTCCCAGATTTGATTCCTGAACCCAGAACTCGACTGTTGCAAAATTGTTTTCAAGTTCCACCTCAGGTAATTATAAAAACTTTTAATCGTTAAAGACCTTGATAAAGCATTTTTGTGGTAGATGAATGATAATCAGTATGGGGGGACGTCAGAGATGACTCCGCGATATTACCCAACTCAAATCAAAAATGTATCTGAAGAAGCGGTGCAGACTACGTTCAGTCAATACGGTAAGTGATCCACACAAATTCATGAACTTATCAGAATAACAACAAAATTCACCACAGTTTTTTAGCTTCAATTAGTTTGAGGTTGTTTTTGTCATGTAGATGTTTGGTCTTTAACTGGTTGATCAGTAATTCTATAGCACGACTTAACTGTATCTGGGTTCTTTGTATAGTGTATTAATTATTATCTTTTTTTGGTGAAGATACACGAACAGCCATTCCAACTCTAGAAGGTTACTGCACTCCAGAACCAACCGCCACAACACAAGCAACACCCAAATCAACTTCTTCAATTCAAAGCCGAACTGAACGCGAAGTTCGAAAAATGAAGCAAAAAAGTCAAAGCAATCTAGCAAGATGTTGGGGTTCATCACCCATGTGCACATCTAGAAAACCGTTAACACTATCCCGGCTTTTGAAATACTTTCCGAACTCCAATAAAAGAGAAATAGCAACAATAGCCATACAATCCCTAATTCGTGGTTGGCAAGTTCGAAGGAAGTTAAAAGCCATGAACGAGGCGGCCAGAATAATTCAAATGACGTACAGAAAATGGAGAACTAAAAAAAGAGAAGAAGCTGCTGCAAGCCACGAAAATCTCGAAAACGTACACCGAAAGAGTGGAGTTAGTAATACGTCAATTAAACAAATTGCTACACTTTTTCAAAAACAAAATTCTCTTAGGAAACATTTTCCAGAGGACTAGCATTAGAAAAAACTCCAATTATTTTAGTGATAGGAGGCGTGGACCCAGGACATAAACCCCTTGCTACAGGTATAAAAACACATTGATTTAACATTCTTAGTCGAATAAAATATTTTATAGCATCAACAATTCTCGGCTATGATCCACGAGAAAACAAGTGGCAACCGGTTCTTTCAACTCCTGTTCCATTTGTACAGTGTGCATGCTCAAAACTGGGGCAAAACGTTTACATAACTGGTAACTCCTTGTGATAGCTAAATGACCGAGTTTTTAATAAACTGTCAATTTATAGGCGGTATTGTGTTTAAAAAACATTCAAATTCAGTAAGAAACTCAACTTGGTCTCTAAACACTGCAACGAGCGAGTGGTGCCAATGTGGTGACATGTTGGAAACGAGAGCGTGTCATTCCCTTATATCTCATTGCGATAAGTTGTTTGCTATTGGGGGCAAAAACTGTGAAGATAAGTTGCGTTTGAAAATTTATAAAGTTATAAAATCTTTTTCAAATTTTTATCAAGTAGAATTCTAGAGTCAGTGGAGTTTTATGAACCAGGTCTTGATCGTTGGTTTAAGGTTTCTAGCATGCACTTTCCTCGTATGGCAATGGCAGCAGAAGTTTATAAAGACCACATATGGGTTTGTGGTGGAGCAACTACTGACTCTAAGACGTTTTCTGTTGGTATAACTGCTACTGTTGAGTGTTTCAATTTCAGTAATAATGTGTACGTATATCCTGCTCCTAAACGGATTTTCATTTTACGATTTTTTTTTAACTTCTTCTTACAGGTGGTGCATTCAACCAACATTGCAAATACCACGCGTGTCGTCCATGTTGATACCATCCACAGGGGATAATATTGTGATTGTCGGTGGGGCAACTGAAAACACTGTAAATGTAGATGGTGAAATTTATAATCCTAGTAAACACAAATGGCGTGTTGACGAACGTTTAAATATCAGTAGAGAATCGGCACCTGTTGTTAGACTGTGTAAGTTTGGTTATGGAATTTGTTAAGTTTTGATTTTTTTAAAGGAATTTTTGCAGTTGATTTGACATTCCTTATTGGTGGTTATTCCATGGAATTGAAAAGTGTACTTTCAAGTGTACTTTGCTTTCTGCCAGGTTTGAATGACAAGGCGGATTTTGTTGCCGATTTGCCTTACCCTTTAAATGGACATTGTGCAGTAGCTGTTGACCCATTGTTCTAAAATTTTGTGTATTAAAACTGTTAATAGGGGAACACTTTCAGTAATGTTTTATAAAATTTTTAAAATATGAAACTAAAAAAATGAGTTGATTAACAGGTGGTTGAATAAAACTAGCCATAAAACCATAATTTTATAACCGTCTACCACACCAACACAAAATAATAAAACATCAACACATTCTCCCACGCATCAGAATGAGGATAAAGTTGTCTATTAGGTTGAACAAGTAATACGCTTTTTTGGAATTCATTATCTAAAAAGGTTAATCGGCCCAACTAAAGTTTTTCACTATTTTTTTTTCTAGTCATTCTCTGTTTTCTTCTATTGTCATTTGTGTTTGGTGTTTATTAAAATTGGTTTTTTCTGGCAAATCCGAAGATCCAAAGGTAAAAATTGTATAAAATTTTGTATAAATTATTTTTGAAAAAAAAAATAGAGTGGAATAAAATATTACAAAATAAACGAGGAAAACCTGAATAGTTTATGAACCACCTGTCACACATGAGGCATTCATATCCGCATTTAATAGAAAAAAATGATGAAAAGCACACATTACTTTGTATTACCTTGCAACTACTTTCAGTGTGTTTTGTAAAAATTCTAATTCTACAGCCTATCAAACATCAAATGCAGAGAACCCTCAGTTAAACACGGATTAAGAGGTAGAACGGTAAGAGTAAAGCAGTACTTGTCAACACAAAATGATAAAAAACACACACATTCTCCTATGCATTACAATGCAATTACTTGTAATCCATGGTGAAGAAATTCTAATTTTACAACCATTTGCATGGAAAAGTCATTTAATGAGAATTGAACCATTGGCAAAAGAACTCGGTTTAAGAGGTCATAAAGTGATCCACATCTCTACATTTGGTTTACGAAATACTTCCATGGCTAATGTTACTCAGATAACATTTCCTCAATTCAAAAGCAAATTAGAAGCTATACAAGAGGTGGTCGGAAATATGTTTCCAGATATAGTGACTCTAAATAATACAGTGCAACTATATAATCATCAATCCGAATTAACACACTTATTTTTTCAAACCCAACTCTTGCAAAATTGGATTAAGGAAAGAAAACGATTTTCACTGGTCATCATAGATGGAAGTGGACATGAAATATTAATGCAAGTATGGAATCAAATTGCTCGATATTCAATCATCTTCAGTACTGGTGTTATGCCAGTGGGTTTACTAAACCCTTTGAATATACCACATCCGTACGCTTACGTGCCAAATTCCCTTACACATCACACAGACAAAATGAACTTTTATCAAAGATGTGTAAACAGTTATCATTGGCTCGTTTTCAAAGCTTTGGACTACATTATTGGACCAATTGCTATGTGGAATATAATACGGCCATATTTTCCAAATACAAAATCGGTGTTTGAAGTGCTAAAGAATGTTTCTTTGATAATGCTAAATGAAGATCTCATTTTTACTTCTCCAAAACCATATTTGCGTACAATGGTTTCGGTTCCTGGAATGCATTGCAGATCACCACAGACTTTGCCTGATGTAAGTGTATTAGAGTAACCACATTTTTGTCCATAAAACATATTAGACCAATGTGAGTTAAACTTAAATAAAATACTGTTATCTGTAAAGTTTCAAAAAATGGCGTCTTACCGGAAGCTCTGCTAGAACAGCAGCGCCACACCAAAGGGCCGCCATGCAGCGGGGAATTTTAAAAATAAAAATCTGGGATTAACTTAAGACAACAGATTGCTAGAATAATTTCTATAGTGCTTGTTTCATTTCAGAGCGACTTAAAAAAATTTGTAGACAGTTCAAATGAAGATGGGTTTATCTTATTTAGCTTTGGAAGCATTTTAAATGGAGATCAAGTCAATCAACATCTGAAAAATACTTTCGTAAAAGCTTTCAGCAAAATTAAACAGAAAGTAGTTTGGAAGCATGAATCACCTGTGCCAAATTTACCCAAAAACATTATGATAACTCAATGGTTTCCTCAACAGGATCTACTAGGTAACTCTACATAAAAGTTCCAACTAACTAAACCAACTGTTTTCTTTAACAGGTCATCCCAAAATTCGGTTATTTATAAATCATGGTGGATTACTTAGTCTACAAGAAGGTCTGTACAACCGTGTCCCTCAAATTTGTATGCCAATGCACAGTGACCAACCGCATCAATGCACAATGGCTGATTTTCGTGGTGTGGCTATCAAATTAGACCCAAAAACCCTTACAGTGGATCAATTAGTAGCATCAATTAACAGGGCTGTAATTGATACCAAATTAATGCAAAATGTTAACTATTATTCTTTAATATTCAAAGAGAATATTAAAAATTCTGTGGATAAAGCTGTATATTGGGTTGAATATGTGATGCGCTTCAATGGAGCTCATCATTTGAAAAGTTCATCTGCAGATCTTAATTTTTTTCAATATTTTTTACTAGACATTTTATGTGCACTTACATTATTATTTGTATCTGTTGTTTGGGTTTTTCGGGTTTTAATTACTTTGATATTCAAAGTTGTCTTTCCTGACAAAAGTGGAAAACGAAAATTAAAAACTTCATAAATTTATGTACAATAGGTACTGTACAATTTAATTCTGAGAAAAAATAGTTTGGAATAAAAAATGTTATCACCAAATATCGAGGAAAGCCTACGCAATACAAATAGTTCATGACATTTTAGTTCATAGACCACCTGTTAAACGTGCGGTATTTAAATCCACTTTTTGTAGGAAAAATGATGAAGGACATACGTTTGGCTTTCCTTTCCTTTTCCTCTCGTCTCCCTCGGACAAACAGCTGGGTTTGAAACCAGAACAATGAAAGGTAGAGACATTAATTTCGAGAATGTACAGAGTCTTGTATACTAGCACCGGTACAATTTACGACCCGTGGATAAAACTTGGAAAATTTAGAAGGAAGTAACATATTGATGATTATAAGCATGTCGGGAACCTAGGTCCACTTATAGTTAAAAAAAAAGTTTCAATCTTCAGGTTAAAAAATGACGAATTACGTATCCAATTCCAATTATTTTACATTATCTTGCAATTATACTTTCTGTGTTTTCTCAAAAAAATCTAATTTTACGGTTGTTTTAGGTCTAAGAAAGCCATGTTGGTTTAGAAGGTATTGGATTTTGGTCTATGTGGTGTAACTCTGGACCGGATCCACGTTGAAGGCAAAAACCTTTTGTGCCGAAAGAGGCTATAAAGATGTGTATTTTAAAAGTAATTCCAATACGCTTGTATGTAAGTTAAGAAAATATGGTTCTAGGTTTAAGGAAGCCATGTTTTGGTTTACAAGGTACCGACCGGTATTGGATTTTGGTCTATGAGCTGTAACTCTGGATGGGATCCACATTAAAGGCTAAAATTTCGTGTGGAGAAAGAGCCTATAGAGATGTGTACTATGCTTGTATGTAGGTAAGTTTAGAATATATGGTTTATTAAGGATAAGCCATGTTGGTTATGGAGGTGTACATACACCTCCATAACCAACATGAAAGTAAAGAGGCTAGACAAATCTCCATTCATGATTAAAAAAATTGGATTCAACAAAATATAAAAAAAATTAGTCCAAAAATCGCCAATATGGCAAAATACCAACAATTGTCAATTTACAACTGCCTCTGTTGACAATAATAACCGAACTTTACAACACGTGCGCATCTCTTTTGCACGAGATTCAAAAATTCGTCATTCTTATTCGCCATTTCTTTCATCAAGCATCATCAAAATTTTAAGTAGACGAAACTACATGTTTTCAGATTATGCAACAAGAAATTTTCCACGAATGCAAAGTAAATAATCTCAAAACCCACTCATAGAATTAAACTAAAACCTATTAAACTATCAATTTTACAGTCGGACTTATCTTCTTGGCCGTACACTACAGCACCGTCCTCATCTCCCAGGTCGCTTTTGACAGCCAGTGATAGGTACAAAAAATACTCAAAACCCACAATAACAACAACAAAAATTGGAATTTTCTAGATGGCACTCCCGAGAACACCATTCGACACCAGAAGCCTTCGTGGCCGAATCGACGTCGTATCTTTTTCACGATGCCCACGTCGAATGCACAACATCAACCGACGAAGACGACGACGAATTAATGCGCTGTGTGGGTCGACGAGCAGAAACTGCTTCACACGCTTCTCAGCAAAATACTTTCGATGCCAATTCGATTCATAAATCACCGTATGAAAATCGACCAGGAGCCGGCACTGAAAGTAAAAATAGAGCATTGAGTCCCAGCAGTTGTTATTGTGGTAACATGCACGTTGAAGATGTCAAAGTAATTTTACATTATATTGAATGAGTACGAAGTTGAACTGTTTCCTTTAGAATCGTCCCCAAATTCACGAGTTGCTCGGTGGTGAAGTTAATAAATGTGAAGTGTCTGGCCCTCCAATGGATTATATGTTTCAACAACTTTCCATTCCACATTTTCGAGAAGTCACTGCTGATTTGGTGGTTAAAGTTCGAGGAAAATCATTCAAGGCTCATAGGTTAAAAAAGGGTTAATGATGTGAGGTAGATAAAATATGTGAGCCTTTTTCCAGATTTCTTTTAGCCCATTTCAGCGGATATTTTTATAACTTGCTGAAAGAGCGTCAAGGAAAATTATTCGTTGAAGTTACATTGGGAGATATTACCCCAGATGCATTTAGTTCGCTTTATGATTGGATGTACACATCTCAATTAGCTGTAAACTCTCAAAATTTATTGGAAGTTTGGTACGCTGCACAAGTATTGGAAATTCCGGGTAATTCTAAACAACTCCAACTTACTAAAACTTGATTCAATTTTTCTCTGGGCAGAAGCAATTCGTTTGTGTCTTGATTATTTACACAATTTGAAAAATGCTCCTGAAGAACTACTCAATTTGTATTTCCAGTCTAGAGATGTCGGCCATAAATCAATGACTGATCACATTTTGCGTGTAATGTCATTGGTTTATTCGCGGCTTATTAAGACATCTTTGTTCCAAAATTTGGATTATGAGGGTATTAGGTTTTTGTTGAACTGTGATAATTTAAATGTCAACAGGTAGGATATTTAAGAGTTGCAGGGTTATTAATGTGTTAATGAAATTTGTTGTATCAGTGAAAAAGAAGCGTTTGATTCAGTCATCTGTTGGTTGAAAGGCAAATTTGAAGCGAGGAAGGATTGTATCATCGAGATAATGAAGTGCATTCGATTTGGACATATGTCAGATGCGGAGTTATTTGAAACGATTCATAACGACATTAGTCAAGATATAATGTCTTATGCGGAGTGTCGACTGATGGTTCTCGACGGATTCTTGTAAGAATTCTATTATTATAAACTTTTGTTATACATCCCACCTCTTCCCTAGGCCAGACTCATATTTGACTTTTAGTATTATTGTATTTCTGTCTTGTTATGCAGTTTAGTATTTTAGCCGCTTTTGTTTAAATTGGCCATACTCTCCAAGGGATTGGCCCTTGGAATAATCCTGCATTGCCCGCTTCCATATAGACCATTCTCGTTTGACACATCAGCATCTCCTGTTAGTAGACTTCATCTCATTGTAGTGTGAGGGTCCCAGGTTTGGAGGTTTGGTCATCTGCATCTGCTGTTGGGGAGTTGTTTCTGCTAATTCGTAATTTTGGGGACGTTTAGTGATCCGGGGTTGGTTATGAAGTTTTGTCGTTGTCTGGTTCGTGTTTTTTGCTGTAGTGTGCTTTGTGTCTGTCCGGGCTTTTCTTGTCGCTTTTGTTTGGTTTGGCCGCATATGTCCCTGGCAATCACTGGCAATGCTAAGCCCCATTTTTTTCTTGAGGTCAAACACTTCAAAAAGTCTTGGCAATATGGACCGTTATCCCCACCTATTTGCACAGCCGAGAAGATGCCCTTGGGATCAAAACGAACCAGATGGCAGTCACCTAGGCCAAGGGCAACTACCAGGAACGAGTGCGTTAACACTCACACAAGCCAATAACACACAAGCACTCGTAAGCAATGAATAACTCAATATCTTTACCCCCAAATTAAACGATTTTTTCGCCTTTAGCCTCCACCACCATCTTACTTTAACTATCAAGTTACTGAAGAGCAACATGTGCAATCCCCATGCCATCAAAGCTGGCCACCAAAATTAGTATCTATGATGCCATTCACAAAGTTAATGCCAGAGGTGTGTGGTGAAGTGAGCAAACACGAGAGAAAGTTTTCATGTGCTAAATGGTGGTCTAAAATGAGAGAAGGAAATAACGGTGCAGATCCAGCAATGATGTGTGCAGCAGCTGCAGCTACCACTTTGCAATCTCGAACCCTCACACAGGTAATACCCAGAGATCCCTAATACCGCTACATAACTCAATTTGGAATTCCAGAATGATGTACCACCTGCCTTTCACATAAACAGGCAGAATAATTCTTGCCGATCTCCACCGCCACAGAGAGCGGGAAAATCACCACCGCCAACATTTCCCCCATCATTTCGCTCCTCAACGCCCATGACACCTTGCCAGCCGAAATCTCCGTTTCGACCGAAATCTCCGTGTCCTCCGCAATCGCCAGGATTGACTGCCTGCTGGCCAGGGAGTTATCAAACTACAGGAAATTACCAAACTGGTTGGATGAATACACCGCGACCACCGCCAAACAACGACGTTTCCACAGCAGGAGAAGACAAAAAGGAAGAGAAACGACCTAATAGAGAGAAGTTCATTGAACAGACAGTTATTCTTCTCTTGGGCGGATTAAACCCTCTGGAGAGTTGGACTACGCCAACTGCTGGTAACGTAACCGTAATGCACTTGTGATTTGCCTTTCATTGCAATATTGAACTTTCATTTCTTTCTTAAGGCAAATTAACTCACATCTTCATCAATAAATCGGTTGGTGGAAGACGGGAAGGCAGATGGAAAAAATTTTCACTCGATTTGCCGTCACCGCGTCATCACGCAGTGGCTGTAGCTTCATCAGGATTTGTTTATCTCTCAGGTTTGTTAGTTCTTGTGTTATTAAAAGTTTCTGTAAATCTCATACTTTTCTTGAAAACTAGGCGGCTGCTGCCCTGCAAGATCAAGAGATGGCAGGCATATTGAGGCTCTGAGTTCCCTCTGGCGCCTGGATTTGCGAAACCGAAAATGGGATAAGATGTCAGAAATGAGTCATGCCAGAATTCACCATGGGTTCGTGGCCCTTGATACTGTCCTCATTGCGATTGGCGGTCAAGACGAAGCCGGCAGGTAGGAGTTTTGAAGTGTTTAGTTCTGTGTGAGATTGCCTTGCTAATTGTTTCAGGTTGTTGTCGTCGGTTGAGATTTACGACATAAGAGAAGACAAGTGGAAAGCAGTAGCGCCGCTATCAACGCCGAGAATGGGGATGGGGGTCGCAAGTTTCCGGAACTGTGTTTGGGTCTGCGGTGGAATGTCGGTGAAGGACAAAGAGAAATCTCCTGCTATTACCAAAGTCGTGGAGTGCTACGAAGCATCAACAGACAAGTACGTGCAGAAAATTAGCCCAACTTGGAAAAAACTGCATCCTGGTTTCTTTTGGTTTGACTTGTTTGTTGTGTATGACGTCACCGAGGGCGTTAAGCTTTATTCTTGTTTGTTATAAACTCTCTTTTGGATATTTTGTGTACTCTCTACAGATGGTGTACAATGAACTCCTTACGTTTCCCCCGATGTTTTGGAACACTGGTTGAATGCGGAGGTTTTTTACACTTGGTCGGTGGAGTAACCCGTGTTTCTGCACGTAAAGATGGGGTTATCAGCAGCGTCGCATCAATAGACATCCACGACTACGTCACAGATGAGTGGAGTTTTAAAGCTGCATTACAAGTACCACGACACAGCGCTGCAGCAGCAACTTTGGGTATAAACTCTTAGTTGGTCGAAGTGAGTTTAGTTCATTGCACCTTTTCAGATCATCACCTGTACGTAATTGGTGGAATAACATCGTTGGAAGCTTGTGCTTTGGATTGTGTGGAATGCTTCAACGATGTGAAAGGATGCTGGGATAAAACACCGGTTCATTTACCAATGCCTCTGTCGGGTGCCTGCTGTGTTGTAGTTAATACTCTAGTGGAAGATGACGATGACACTAGATTAGAGAAAATGTAAATATAAGTTGGAAAGTTAAACAAAAATCGACATTCATAAGAAAAATAAATAAAAATGAATAATATGATTAAAATTGAAAAAAATATAAGAATAAATCCGGCTATTGTAAAATGTCATTTTCTTTTATTGACATGTAATTTCCACATTATCAAGGTCTTCAAGAGTGGAAGAGTTAATTATGCATTATTATTTTCCGGATGAGAAAAATTCGTCAAAACACATTAAAAGTCACAATTGAGGATTGTGCAAAGTGCAGGAAA
>JAQGAS010001786.1:0-15283 GCA_034686365.1 Pachymerium ferrugineum
AACAAAATGTACTACGACCCACTATTTAACATTTCGGACATTAACTCCGGTTTATATCGACGAGCTAAAGCCCTTGAGCACATCCGAGATTTGAGATTACAACTTTATAGTTTAAAAGATTTTGTACAAACTTGTCGACATTGCAATCGGTACAAAAATCCAGTTTCCTGATTGTAACTTAAACTTACACTTATTTTTTTTAAAGGTTGTGGATGGATTTTGAAAAACATCCTGCGTATCTATTAAAAGAGATAGAGACGTATTCGATTTACGATTTAGTTCAAGTCAAAAATGGTGAAATGGTGAATAAATTGAAGAAATTGGTACAAGAAGCTTTAAATCACGTAAATCATTGCGAGGTATAAAAAAAACTTTTACAGTTTATAAAAAAATAAAATTATACATTTTTTTTTGTTATTTCAGTTGTGTAAAATGAAAGGTTTTATCTGTGAGATTTGTAATCGAAATGACATCATTTTCCCATTCCAATTAACGTCAGTACAGCAATGCAACGACTGCGGTGCTTGTTATCATAGAACATGTTTCCTAACTAACACTGCAAATTGTCCCAAGTGTAGACGAATAGAAAAGAGGTAATATAATAACTAGTTTAGTAATTTAGGATATTTGTGCTAATTTTCGTTTTGTTTTATTCCTCTACCGGTAGAAAAAGACAGTTAGCGGACGATAGTTCCGATAACGAATTTTAATGAATATGGAATGAGAGTTTTATTTTGATGGACAATAACAAACTAATATATTTTGCTTTGTATATGTGTAAAAATAATAAAAATTATTAATATTCCTCTGTATCCCTTTTTATTCTTTTTACACATAAAAGCGGAGAGTTAAATTGTCAAGAACATCTGAGGTTTTAGTGTTATACTTACTGTTGAAACAATTTGAAAAAGTTGTGTCGACTAGTGGCGCCTACCGCGCATCTAGCGGTGAGACCTGACATTACTGCTAATGTGGCGGAGAAAAGTTTGTGGACCAAACATGACCTTTTAATTAACAAAAAATACAAAACTTAAAAATATAAAAATTTTTAATTATAAACCATTAACAAATTCCAACTTTTATTAACATTCTCTATTAATTTTAATTACTAACTCTTTTCATTCACATTTCAACTCTTCATCCCCACATTCACTAAGGGGCAAAGGTGATTCAATAGTGGGAAAAATCCACACTAAATACCACCGTTCTCCCAAAGCATGTTTAATATTTTTCCAAAAACCGAAATTATAACTTTCAATATTTTTTTTCCTTTCCCATTGAGTTTGACCGTTAATAATGCCACTGGTTTGTTGGTACAAAAGTAGAGAGACCATAAGTAAAATACCGAACATCAGAATCAGGAAAACGGTTAATAGAAAGGCATATGGTGTCAGGTACCCGAAAAGGATTGCAAAATGTGGGATGAGAATTTTCGGAAGTGTAAAGATGCCGAATTCAGTCTTGTCAATGTAAAACGGTAAGTAATAGATCATGCCGTAAATTGCTCCGAACCAGACGTAAGCGACCGAGACGACAAAGTAACGAAGATTGAAGTAACTGATGCAGGTACCTATAAAATAGTTTATAGAGTTAGTTTTCTTTGAATACTAAAAGTCCTCTGATAAATTTGCAACACTTTTAAAAAAAATTGGTAATACATCAGATATAGATCCAAAAAAATGAAGAAATATAAAATAACTCCTATCCGATCTATCAAATAAAAAAAAGTCTTTCTGACAAAAACCAAACCTCACTAACCAATTCCTCTTTGCATTGTTAGGGTCGAATTTTGACACTATATAAACATTGGCGCTGTGATCAGCGGCGGGTCTACCATTGGCGCTGTGATCAGCGGCGGGTCTGCCATTGATTGGCGCTGTGATCAGCGGCGGGTCTACCGATACGCCGGAACGCGGCGAGGAAGCACAACTTGCGAAGTGACACGACCTCTGGTGTCATTAATTTCAGCTTCGAATAGCAGACGACGCGAATTGCCAATACTAATTAAGCAGTTGCTAATGTAGTGATGCCCAGTTTAGCATCACAAAACCCGAATTTTAATACTAAAACAACTAACAACTAATATTTATGCAATAACACACATCTGACGATAAGGAATACTACTAATAACAAGAGTATATAGAAAACAGTTTCTATATACTCTTGCTAATAAGCCATAGCATTATTTTGTATCATTCATTTACAACAGTTAACACCGATAGAATGCTAGTTAATGGTCGTTGATATGCCTAGTTAGTATTTTAAAATTTCAGGAATTACCCAAATAAGCACAATGATGATCTCTTTTCAAAGTACATGCATTGCACACCTTGCAATGATGACTTCTGGGCGGTAAATAAACATTACAATCTTGACAAAATATCCAATCTATAATAAAAAAAAATATGAGAATCAATTGAATCAACTGATAAATCTAAATCTACCTGGTTTTTTAACTTGCTGTGTGCGTTTGATTTTCAGTGTTCCAATTAACTGGCATTTTATAGCCATGTAGAAATTACCAATGACATTTACCATTATAAATATCACAGAAGCGTAGTGGATGAGAACGATCCATGTGACAGACTCAAAGTAAGATGGTGTTACCACTAAGAAATCCCAGATAAAAACGAAAGGAAGACCCAAAAGGATGAAACAAAACAAGGCTTTTTCACTCCATCTTGCTGGAATAAAATTGCGGAATGGAATAGACTCCATCTTCTTCAAGTGTTGTTCTATTATTCATTAGGCCTTAAGCGCGTAACTGCGCTAAGGTGAAGTGAACAAATAGGTCAAAAGTTCAACATCATGTGACCGTGAAATCATTCGAGTAAATATTTTATTTTCTTTTTGCATTTAGAGGTAAACTTATTTTTTTCAAATCCGATAACCTTTAGTGAGTTTAAATACACCGCCCTTTTACGTGGGGAGATACAATATTTATCCCTTATTCCCTACCACACTTGTGGAAGGTTTTTGCGAATGACGTATTTAATTATCATTTATGAAGAATATGTAGGATTTCATATGACGTCATTTATTCCCTTTAGGAAATTGGGTTATTTGGCCCAGTGACGATGAACGGAAGCCTCTTGATTCCAATGTTGTCTTGTGTAAACGAATAAAAAATTAATTTCTTGGAAGATTCTACAAAAATTTAACATTTGAAAACATAAAGTTAATTTATACAGGAATTTTTCTGATTTAGCATAGGCACTATCCGAGTTCCGTAACTTCATTAATCAAACATGGCTGATGTAGCGCTGCAAGAAGTGAGTTCTAATAAGTGTTTTGGCGGTGTACAGAAAGTGTATTCTCACGACAGGTATAAATTGGAATAAAATTATGTTATGAAACTCATATAAATTATTTTTTTTCAGTATTGAGTTAAAATGTCGCATGACTTTCGGCGTTTTCATCCCGGCCAAAGCCCAAACTGATAAAGTTCCCGTCTTATATTGGTTATCAGGTGATAAAAAATTAACAAAAGTTTAATCAAACATCACTTTAATAATTTATAACATTTTCAGGACTAACATGCTCGGAACAAAATTTCATAACCAAAGCCGGCCCGCAAAAACATGCAGCTGAGTACAATTTCCTGGTGGTAAATCCCGATACGAGTCCACGTAATTTATTAAATCAAAATAAAATTTAAGTAAACAAAAATTAATAAGAGAATGTTTTACAGGTGGTTGTGGAATTGAAGGTGAAGATGACAACTGGGATTTCGGAACAGGCGCTGGATTTTACTTAGATGCTACTGAAGAAAAATGGAAAAATAATTACAGAATGTTTTCTTATGTGACGATAGAGTTACCGCAGATTGTTAACGCGAATTTTAATGTTTTGGATAAGAAATCCATTTTTGGACACAGGTCATTACAACATTTGTTGAAATTTGATAAGGGAAAATTGGGATGTCCATTCTAACATATTTCCAATTAAAAATATTTTATTATTTTTTCAGTATGGGAGGACACGGTGCGTTGATTTGCGCTTTAAAAAATCCAGGAATGTATCAATCAGTCAGTGCCTTCGCTCCTATATCGAATCCTACGGAAGCTCCTTGGGGAAAGAAAGCTTTAAAAGGTTATATGGGAGAGGATAGTGGAAAATGGAAGGTCTCTAGCTACTTAGGGTTATACTTAAGTGTTGTAATAACAATTTTTCTTCACATTTTAGGTATGGGATGCGACTGAATTAACCAAAAATTATAACGGCCCACATGTTAGCATTCTAATAGACGTTGTAGGTTTCAAATAGTTGATAACTTTTCATTTTTATTAAAATGTTCGAACTTTTAAGGGGTTATCTGATAAATTTTACATCGAAAAACAGTTACTACCAGAGAATTTAGGGAGTGCTGCTAATGGAAAGTCGAATATTGAAGTTCATTTAAGGATGCAAGAAGTATTTTAACGTAACAAAATTTTATTAATACTTTTAATAATTGAAATATTTTAAATTTCTAGGGTTATGATCACAGTTATTACTTTGTATCAACTTTTTTGGAAGATCATTTTAAGCATCATGCGAAATTTCTAAACCAAAATTAAAAGAATTAAATTTTGTATGCGTTTTTGACGTGTAATAAAGTAAGTACAGATTGCAGTAACAGTGAAATTTATTATATGAACTGATAAACAAATCTAGGTTAATTCATATTTTCATTCATTCATTCAAATATCTTTCATTTCAGTGACAATTTTAAAGTGGTCGGTCATAGTTTTTTTTTTACGAGTTCTTCTTTGGAATCTTAACCGTCACCTAAAAAAAAAAAAAAAAAAAAAAAAAAACTTGAAAAAAAAAATCAAAAAATTTAAATTTTTGTTTTTAAACTTACGGTTTTGCATTCCAAATATTCTTTCAATCCGTCTTCACCCCTGTAAAAATAACAACAAATTTCAATTCATAAGGAATTTCCCTTTTTTCAAAATTAACTTACAATTCTCTTCCATGTCCCGAATCCTTAAACCCACCAAACGGAGTCTGTTGACAAACCAAGTCATAACAATTAACCCAAACAGACCCAGCTTGCACTGCCTGGGAATATAAAAGCGCAGTGTCAATATTCTTAGTAAAAACACCAGCAGCCAAACCGTAATTGGTTTTATTAGCTCGTTCAACAACTTCATCAAACGTTTTGAACTTCAAAATCTGCATAACTGGACCAAAAATCTGCAAAACAAAAGTAAATGAAACTAAAATCCTTAAAATCTCATTCAAAATAAACCTCTTCTTTAGCTATTCTCATATTATCTTCAACATTAGAAAAAACAGTCGGTTGGACGAAATACCCTTTACTCCCAACACGATTTCCACCACATTCCAATGTCGCACCTTCAGTTTTACCCGACTCAATCAAACCCAGAATTTTCTGGAACTGCTTATCATCAATCTGAAAAGTTAAAGTAATTAGTCACTCAGATCAAAAATTTTTCTAAATCATTACTTGAGGTCCTTGTTGAGTATTTTCATCCCAGGGACACCCCACAACTCTCTTCAGCGCCATCTGTTTACTCTTCTGAACAAACTCTTCATAAACGTCTTCTTGAACAAAAACACGTGATGATGCGCAACAACTTTGACCGTGATTACCGAATAACCCATTATGCGCTGTCTCGACCGCACTATCAACTAATAATTAAAATTAGAATAAGTTTTATATAATAATATTTTTTATTACTATCAGCATCACTGAAGACGGCTAGTGGCGATTTTCCGCCTAATTCCAACGTGACACGCTTCATATTATTTTTCCCTGACGTTTGTTGTATTAAACGTCCAACAGCGAGTGAACCAGTGAATGCGATTTTATCAACGTCTGGATGCTCAACCAAAGCTGCTCCGGCTGCTGAGCCATAACCGGGGACGATGTTGACTACACCCGGTGGAAAACCTGCCTAAATATTTTTTTGTATTTTATTTTTTTAATAAGATAAGATATTTTAGGTACTTCTTTGATAAGTGAACCGATGTAAAGAGCTGAGAGAGGAGTCAGTTCAGCAGGTTTGAGAATGATTGTACAACCGGTTGCTAGAGCTGGGCCGAATTTCCATGCTAACATCATGATTGGGTAATTCCACTAGAAAGGAAAGTTTTTTTTTTAAATGTTTTGTAATTATTATAGGTTTTATTCAGTTTTACCGGGATGATTTGTCCACAAACTCCGACCGGTTCCATGCGGGTGAAACTAAAGACATCACCATCTTGAAATTTAAGTGTAAAAATATAATTGAGAAGGTATCCAATTTAGACATGACCTTTCCTTAAAATCTTAACTGTCATTTTCATTATCTAATTCTTTCATTATAAATTACAAAACTGAAATAGTGACGAACTCGAAATCTGTGGTTAAAATCTTAAATATTCCAGGAAGACCTAATCAAACTTTTCGTCGGTTGTGACCTTAAAATTTTTATATTCTTCTGTCATTTTAAATTCTGATCCCCCAATCCAAGTTTCTTATATCACTATCCTTTAGAAAAAAGTGATGATTGAATTTTTATGATTAAATTACCAGCTGGGATTGTTTTCCCATGGATTTTATCAGCCCATCCAGCGTAGTAACGCAAGAAATTGCACGAATACTGAATATCACCGTACGATTCGGTCAAAGGTTTGCCATTATCTAATGTTTCAAGATTCTACAAAGTAAAAAAAAAAATCATTCAAGATAAAATTGAAGTGGTGAAAATTTTATCTATCGAAACTTACTGCAAGATAGTCAATGTCCCGTTCAATCAATTCCGCTAATTTATTCATTAAACGACCGCGTTCACTCGCGTCCATCGTCCGCCATTCGGATCCGACAGCAAAAGCTTTCCTAGCTGCCTGAACGGCCAAATCAATGTCTTCCTATAAAATTTTATAATAAAATTCAATTTATCATTAGATATTAATTGAAATACTTTATCGCCTTCTTGAACATCGCAGATTTTTTCCCCGTCGCACGGATTTATTGTAGCGAATGTGCGCCCGCTTTTCGCATTTTGGAATTCGTTATTTATAAATAACTATAATAAGAATAATTTATTGTTACATATAATCAGTTTATTTTAAGGGAAACTCACCTGGGTGTATTTAACTTGCGGATTTTTATCAACCTTCATCTTGCCACGTCACAAAAAATGAATATACGTTAGTTTTTAACCGCTTAATTAAAAACTGAAGTAAAACTCACCTTGAAAAGACAGATAGTTAATGTTCAAAGTAGTTTAGTGATAGAAATAGTAACTTACATTTTCTCCCATTGACCTCTGACGTCACTTATTTTACTCAATCAGACACAGTTTCAACTTAACGTCATAGGTCACTTACTTACCATTGGCTGAAAATTGTTTACGATGTTGATAACTTGAATATTCTTTATACATCACTTCCGGTGAATCTATTAACATATTAAAAAATATTAAGTCTCACACTGCTGGTCCAATCATTCTAAAACAAGTTCGCAAGTATTTTATATCAAACATCAATTTTATTAAAAAAAAATATTGAAAACGAATGTATTTTTTAAGCGAGATCGGTTAAGCCCGGTCGGGAACGGTCGATGCGAGAAGACGTTAATCAAGAGAACATCCAAGATAATAATTATGTCCTCTGGTAGGCCGATTAAATGTGTTGTGGTTGGTGACGGCACAGTAGGTAAAACATGTATGCTAATATCATACACGACTGATAGTTTCCCCGGTGAATATGTACCGACAGTGTAAGTAGGAAGTTTTAAACGAGTGGCATTTATTAGATGAGTAATTTTTGGCTTTTTATTTTCTCTAGGTTTGATAATTATTCCGCAGCTATGATGTGTGATGGGATTCCCGTAAGTCTCGGTTTGTGGGATACAGCTGGTCAAGAAGATTATGATCGATTACGACCGTT
Organism: Pachymerium ferrugineum; assembly: GCA_034686365.1. Taxonomy (NCBI): domain Eukaryota; kingdom Metazoa; phylum Arthropoda; class Chilopoda; order Geophilomorpha; family Geophilidae; genus Pachymerium; species Pachymerium ferrugineum. The sequence goes on from JAQGAS010001786.1 coordinate 7,885, forward strand.
GTCTTATCCACAGGTTTTTAAAATATTTTGATGATTTTTTTTTTGTTGATTTCTAAATGGAATTATTTTTTATACAGACTGATGTCTTCCTTATTTGCTTCAGTATAACAAGTCCGTCATCATTTGAAAATGTAACGAGTAAATGGTATCCTGAAATTAAACATCACTGTCCTGATGCGCCGATTATTTTAGTGGGTGAGGACGAAATTTGAGGTTTTTGAAAGGGGTGTAAGAGAAACTTATCAAATAGAATGCAAGATTAATGATAAATAAATACAAAACAGAGTTTATTTCACGAAAAAATCACAACAGAATTCAGGTCAGACACAGCAGGGACTATTTAATATTTAAGGGCAAAAATGTTAGGCTTTTTAAAATGACATTGCAACTAATTCTAAATTTCAATTTCCTTATTTCTTTTCAGGAACAAAAATCGATTTACGCGAAGACAAAGAAACTCTGCAACAATTAAGCGAGCAAGGTTTCTCTCCAGTTCGGCGTGAACAAGGACAAAAATTAGCTTCAAAAATACGTGCTGTTAAATATTTAGAGTGTTCAGCGCTTACACAAAGAGGCTTAAAACAGGTTAAATTAATTACCAGCAAACAAATTAAAAAACGACTAAAATTTCAATTTTTTTCAAGGTATTCGACGAAGCTGTACGCGCAGTTCTTCGGCCAGAACCTCAAAAACGACGACAACGTAAATGCAGCGTTATGTAAAATCCGAGGAATTTATTTAAAAAAAAAAAATAATCGAAGATTTACCTAAAAATAAATCACCAATTTAAAGCAGCTTTAATTTCCGTACAGCCAATTGTTCTTATAAAAAAAAAAAACTTTTTTAGTGTTGTAATTTCCAATTTTGTTATTATAACACAAGAAATAGCCTATTATTACACTTTTTATGTTGTCATTGTAAAATAATGTTAAGAAAACAGCAAAATGCCTTAAAAAAGAATAATTGGCTCTTAAGAAAAAAGAAAGTAAGCAAACTATTTTTAGGCCTGAACATTCTCTGTCTTAGGTTTTTTTTTTTGTGATAATGCAGTATCAATTTGTAGATAGTGCAAAGAAAAAAAAAAAGCAGTGCTTGTTACTTTTAATGGGTGCCATGAAAATTCCTACGAATTTTTACACGTTTCAAGACGACCCCTCACTTTTAATAACGTGAAAGTTATATATATTATTATATTACGAAAAATAATAGTGTTAGTGATTTCTTTTTGTAATTTATATTTAAACCTAGTCGTTTGAAAAGCTCATTCTTATTTATTTAGTAGGAGATTGACTAATGGGGCTTACAAACTTATAACGGATGCGTAAAACATTAGTTTTCTTTGCGTATTCGTTTATTCTAAGATAAGCTTTTACGTTTAATAATTTAATTGCCCAAATTGACTTGGCTTAACTTGCTGCATAGAACAATTGTTTGACCAAAATTTGTTTCTTCTCAAATGGTGTAAGTCCAATGAGTTACACGCAAAGCTATAATTTAAGTCAACTTGTATAACTTTATTTATGCTATAGTTCAACCTCTTTAACGCCATAATATTAAGATGTTTGGGCAACTTGACTTATGAAATTTATAGTTTCTTTAAATCTTAAAAACTTTTGAACTTATTGTTGGTGGAAATTGACTTTAAAAACTTATAGCTTAGTTTGTAACTCACAGGATTTATACACGTGTGTAGAAACTTATTTACATTTATGAGATGTGCAGAAAAATCTTTGGTCCAACTACCATTCTGCGCATCTCGCATAAAAGATTGTAAGTTCGTTTAAGTCAAAATATAAGTCAATTTGCACAAACTCTTTAATAACAAATTTATAATAACAATTTTCATTTCTACTTAATTTTTTTATATATATTTCTTTTTAGTATTTATTTTAGAAATTTTTTATTTTCAATATTAAAGAAAAAAAATCACTCAACAACCCCAAATCTTTTCCATTTAAAAAAAATGTTTTTACTTGTGAATAAATAAAAGAAAAATATTTAAAAAAAAAATAGTGTTCAATAAAAATTTCCAAATGCAAACATATTAAATTGCACTTATTGTCTCTTATCATTAAAAAAAATCTCTTAAAATATTCAGGAAGTGATGTAAAACAAACTACGTCTTATCTATTAAAAAAATAAGTTCTTTAAAATTTTAATTTTTATTTCCAGAAAAAAAAAATGTAAAAGAAGCAACAGGTTGTACCAAGGGGAAAGTTTAGGGGTGTCAACTAAAGGGTGCGCCATTGTAGAAAAATTAGTTATGTGACCGTGTTTTTTATTCCTAAGCGCCCACTAATTTACCGCCAATGACTACTACCCCTGGTCTCGCTTCCTGTCATTTTTCTGCGAATCATTAGGGCGTTGTCCGTGCCTTATTATGCCTGACTGGTAAGTTAAAACAATGAATTTTTTTTCCTACTCGTGCGCGCGTTTACATTTCCCTCGCGCCTACGTTCCGTTCTTATCTCTGTTACACGATAAAAATTTGTGATTATGTCTAGGAATTCACAGAGGTTTTATTTTTATATTTCAGTTTTCTTAAAGATTTATTTTTCGTTTTTTATATTTTTACAGCTGTTTAGTGATTTTTTGAGTGAAAATGACGTCGTCGGGCGCGCCGTTGAAAATTGTTGTCGTTGGTGATGGAACGGTTGGGAAAACTTGTCTTTTGATTGCGTATACGAGTGATAGTTTTCCGGTTGAGTATGTGCCGACAGTGTAAGTTTGTGTAGGAATGTTTTGTCAAGTGATTTTTGAAAATTGATTTTGTTCTTTTTTAGGTTTGATAATTATGCTGGGACACTTATGTGTGATGGATTGAAAGTGAATATGACCCTGTGGGATACGGCTGGACAGGAAGATTATGAGAGATTGAGACCACTTTCTTATCCGCATGTAATTTTTAATGATTGAATTTTTCACATTTTACGAACTTTCGTGATTAATCTGTTAGTGATGTGATTGAAAAATGATCAAATACTGTGTTTTAAAAGATGGTTGAATCTTGGATAAATAGTAGAATGATAGTAGTCTTCTATTCGTCCAAGGTTGAATTTTCTCCTAAGGGAAGGATACGAGCCATTGTGAAATTTACCGGTGAAAATTCCCTGATAAAGTTCCTTCAAATACTATAATGTCTGTGTAAATTCGGTAGAAAAATTTCTAGAAAGTTTAACAGAATTTTCTCTTTAAATTATTGTGATAACTTTAAATTTGTTCATTATTTTATGTGTAATAACCAGATCCAGAGACATTACAATTATAATTTCTCTTCCAGACGGACGTATTTCTCTTATGTTTCAGCGTAGACAACCTCAACTCTTACGACAACATTTACAGTAAATGGTGTCCTGAAGTCAGGCATCACTGCCCAAGAGCTCCGATCGTTTTAGTTGGTGATTATAAAAATTTTTAATCGAAATGTAGAAATTTTGTTAAAAGAAAACAAATATTTTTTAGCGACAAAAACCGATTTGAGAGAAGAAAATCCTGCTCGTGCATTGACTACAAATGACGGGAAAAAATTGCGTGCCAAAATCAAAGCAGCGAAATACGTGGAATGTTCTGCTAAAAACCGAGAAGGATTGCAAGAAGTACGGAAACCCATTTTTATTAATTCACTTTTAAAATAATAAAATTATTATTATTATTGTAGGTTTTTATGGAAGCTGCTCGTTGTGTTTTGAAGCCTGCTAACGTCGCTAAACGATCATGTGTCTTTCTATAGACGTTTACTTTGAACTCACTTTTTTGATATCTAGTTGAGTACACCAAATATTTGCATAATAAATGATTATAAAAATTCAAAATCTGTAAATATGAAATTTTAGCATGAGATTTTTAACTAGTCAATGTGACAAGAGGGTCAGTAAATTTTAACTCAAATGTGCCAATTTTTAAGAATTGAATTTTTTAGGTCTTTACTTTAGCATTTTTGTAAACAGGAATTTATTGAAAACTTTAATAAATTTTATTATTAAAAAGTCTAGGATGTTTGTGTATAAATGATATGTATATAGAGGTATCGTTTGAATACATATCTTTGTGTAGAAGTCCTCAGAAACACTTTTATAAAAAATATGTATTCATCAGGTTCGAAAAAAGGAAGAGAATCAACTCCTCGCAGCTCTCTCCACGAGTTATCAAATTTTAATGACGTCTTCCCGGTAAAAATCAAATCTCACTAACCAAATTGGTCAATGTTATTTATTCACTCTCTTATTGCATTGTTAGTATCAAATTCTGACGTAGTAAAAACATTAGCGCTGTGATCAGCGGCGGGTTCATATCCCTACGCTACCTGATCTATCAAATTTTAATTAAGTATTCCCGGTAAAAACCAAATCTCACAAACCAAATTGGCCAAATTTATTTATTTAGTCATCTTTGCATTGTTAAGATCGAATTTTGATGTTGTAAAAAAATTGGCGCTGTGATCACCGGCGGGTCTACCCAAAGCGGAGCGGCTTGCTTTGAAATAGAAATTAGAATTTTGCTCAAACTGCCGCACCGTTGTAAACACATGCTCTGTAATTTAGAGGGAGAGGATATTGGCTTCATCGAGAGCTCGTGTTTCGGTTTGAGCTCTAACTAGCTTTCTTCAAATACTTAATGTCTGTGTATAAACTCGGTAATTTTAAATGATTGAATTTTTAACATTTAGGAACTTTAGTGTGATTAATTTGTTAGTGATGTGATTGAAAAATGATCAAATACTGTTTTTTAAAAATGGTTGAATTTTCTCGTAAGGGAAGAGTACGAGCCATTGTGAAATTTACCGGTGAAATTTCCCTCATAAAATTCCTTACAAAACATCTGTGTAAACTCGGTAGAAAAATTTATTGAAAGTTTAACATAATTTTCTCTTAAAATTATTGTGATAACATCAAATTTATTTATTATTTTGTGTGTAATAACCAGATCCAGAGACATTTCAATTATTTCTCCACCACACAGGCGTATTTCTCTTATGTTTCAGTGTAGACAACCACAGCTCTTATGACAACATATCCAGTAAATGCGCCAATCTTTCAAAAGTAAATTTTTTTAGTTTATTTTATCAGTTTGTAAACAGGAATTTAAATCTTTAATAAATTTTATTATTAAAAAGTCTAGGATATTTCTTATTGGGGTTTTTCAAGTTGTGAAATGTGATACAGGTAGTTGGCTTCATATTTGGAGGAAGTTGGAGGTCCGGATTTATAATATCAAGATTATTTTTTTTTTTTTAAAGTGATATTACTTTTTTGAAAAACATTTTTTTTTGGCAATTTGCTTTTCAAAATGAAAATGTTTTGCTGTAAAAATATATAATTGTTTCACTGAAAAAAAAATCTCGTAAATAATTTACCTAGTAAGTAAGCAGTTGACGTCTTTGTACTAATTTTGTGGTATCTAATTTGCATTTTTGTTAAGACAGTCATAGTTCATCACTTAATTTTGGCCCACTGTCAAGCTCGCTTTTTTCTCACACGATTCGTTGTCTCCACCAGGTAAAATATCTGAATAACTGTAAGGAAAAAGTAGTTTTCTAATAAGCTAAACTCTAATTTAATTATATAATTTTCAGATTTCAAACAGTATTCTTATAAAGCAGTTAAGGACATAGTCAAGTTTTTATATTCCGGAGAAACTCCCGATTGATCCAGCCATTGGATGTTCCACATTATCAAACTCGGACCTTCGTCGTATGAAGAGCGATGGGATCGAAAAAATTCCCAAGCTAAGAGACATTTTAACAGCTTCATTGTCTTTAGTTACGTGCAAATGGTGTGAAACTACAATTAATGCAATTTGTATGAAGTGCTCAAAATGTGGTAGGCAAAATCGTCAACCATCCAAAATTTTAAAACGCCTTCATAAAAAGCTCTAGGTTAAAAAAGAAGTCAATGATAACTACAAGTTTTGTGTCATTGTCTACAAAAATATTTTTTTGTATATTAATTCTCATTTCCTACTTTACTGTTTTTATATATTATAGTTGAATTTGTACTTGGGTTGCATGCAGCGCCTTTATGTAACCTTTTCCTCATAGGTGATTGATGGAAATTTTCAATTCATTTTATTTAAATTGTCATTTATGCGGTGAAATATATTTCCTGTCATTACATAAATGAAATATTTAACAAAAAATTGAAAATTTCTTTTTCAATGCTGAGTTTGATTGAGGCAAGATGGGTTTAGGCTGGATCAAAGTTTTATTATTTTGCATTTTTGTTATCATACTAACTGATGAAATATTGCCCCAAAATGTCACGTCAATAGAAAAGTCAACAAGTAGTAGTAGTACAGAAGCGCCATCTGGCGGCAACAAAATAACAAGAGCGAGTAATTTACCAGAGGATTCCACTACTTCTGTGAATGGCTCTTCAAGAACTACAACATCTAGAAGGACAACAAGTCGTAGATCAACAGCAACTTCTAGAAGGGAAACAACAACTTCTGGAAGAATTACAAACGAAATAACTGCAGTGCATAGAAGAACTACAACACCTAGAAGAACAACTTCCATTAGCCAAAAGTCAACAACATTAGAATCAACTAGAACACCAATTTCTGAAGAAACAGAAGCAACAACACCTCCTGATAGAACAACCACAACCACAGAATCTAAATCAACAGCATCAACAGTTCACCCATGGCTACTTATCCCTCCTTTAAGTAACAATGGAGGTTTTAACTCTTTTCAACCAACAATTTTTCCGTGGAGTAACCTTTCACCTGATCCTCAAGTTGAGTAAAAATTGTCGTTTATTATTGTAAACATGTTATTTTCTCTTCACTTTTCTGTAATGACTCAGTTCATGAAATATTTGTATTTTTTCCTACTCACTATAATTGCAAAATAAACTTCCTTGATGCAAAAAAAATATTTTTTATTGAAGTCTGGTTGGAAAAATATTTTCTTCGGTGGTTCTAATTAGTGTTTTCAAAATGAAGAAACTTGGAGTCTTTATTACTTTACTTCTGGTGTTTATTGAAGAAAGTGAGTTGTTTTTATTTGGTGACAGAAAGACAACAACAGTTAGTCCAACAGGACATCACAGATCAACAACAACAGAAGAAGATGAATATGACGAAGAAACAACAAAACATCACAGATCAACAACAACAGAAGAAGATGAATATGATGAAGAAACAACAACAATAAGTATTAAAAGTCAAAAACAGAAAAATTTAACAGAAATTAATTTAATTAATTAATAGGTGACCCTGAAGACCCAACTCAAACTGAGAAAACTGCAATGACAACTCGACACCAGTTGACAAGAAGAGCAACAACTAAAAGAAGAACTACTCCTAAAGGAAGAACTACTCCCAAAGGAAGAACTACTCCCAAAGGAAGAACTACTCCCAAAGGAAGAACTACTCCCAAAGGAAGAACTACTCCCAAAGG
>JAQGAS010001787.1:0-15280 GCA_034686365.1 Pachymerium ferrugineum
AGAACATTCAAAACATCCCAGTAAAAGAATTTTTGGGACTCGGATTTTTTATCATAGAAATTCTAATGAAATACTAGAATCACGCTGTGATGTCATGCCATTGCAATAATCGAAAGGAATTTTGACAATTGTTGAGGCTGAAAGGTGATCCAAGTATTTGTCGTATAGCGACCCCCTTTGATAATGTATGATATTATAGATCACATGACTAAATACATCCAATCATAAACCTTGAAAGAAAAATCGACGTTTAAATGCTCAAGTTAGTTAACCTACAGTTATTTATGGTGATATTTTTTTGGTGCAACACATAATTATTAAACTAAGGTTTATTCTTCCAGTTAAAATAACAAAAGTTTATCTAAACTACAGCTAAGCAGTTGTTGGTGCAATCCACCCTAAATAAACTATCCTCAATGTTATTCAAATTGTCTATCCAGGTGCTTTTTGTTGCCCTTAGAGTTCCAGTGCATAAATTTTGGAGTTTTGCTTTTTTATTCTTTTTAGCTTTTTTCAGCATTTTTGCATGTGGATGCTGTAGCACAATGCCAACGGCATCCAAATGGTCCTGAAGAGTCTCCTAACATTTCCATATTCTCATTACATCCAGGTGTAGGACATTTTGGATTGCAGTTCATTGCATTGATCATAAAAAAACCACTTTTGATTTAATGTAAAATACCTTAACATGGACCTGATTAGCAACAACAGCTTGTACTGGAAAGTAATGGGCCCATGTTTTGAAGGAAAAGTTTTCAAAAAATGCATCCAAGTTGGTAAAACTTTCAATGGCAGCTTCAAATATTGCAATCTGTTCTTGACTTACAGTTTTTTTTTAAAACTGTAAATGTTTTTCCATGCAGTTGTACATTTTTCTCGCAAAACGTGCACACAGGTTATATACGTAGTGTTTTGTAAACAATGTGGGTCATTTGGCATAATGACGTCATCACCCCACCTGTTTGTTAATTATGCAATAAATAAATAGGAGAAGGAAGTAAATATAAAGTATTCCTACTAATAAGCGAGGGGAAAATATTATTACATATTTTCCCACGCTTATTGTTACAACTATTGTGAAGAGATTAAATGTGCATTTTTGGTCCCTTTCTTCTGCGCATCCCTTTGGACAACCATGGACGCTCAAGGATTGGACAACCGTGGACACTCAAGGATGGGCATCGACATTTCCATTGATTGGTCCACGGTCATGTGACGTGCTAGACGATATCGTTTGATATAGGCAGAGTGCGGAGCGTGGGAACTCATCTTAGTCTTTTCATCCATCAACATAGCATGCTTGCTTGTATTGTCAGACTGTGTGTCACGGCCGATCTGAGCTTGTACTGAGATATTGAAGGACTAATTTAGCGGAGTCGTTAGGTGCTACTGTGTTCGGGTTCCAACGTTCCGTGAGTTCGTGTGTGCATTTATCGTGAGTGTTGCCATTTGGTGAACGAGTTTAGAGTGTTTACAATAGTTGCCTTATGCAAATACATCGGTATTTGCATAGAAGATCGGATCGCGGGTGGTGTCGGTGGTTAATACGTGTGTATTAACTACAGGCAGATAAGGGTGGTTATATCCGGTAACTAAACAGCATTTATTATACCATTGCCTATATTGAATCAACTAATAAATAAAACTTTTGTGTTTATTTATTTTCCTGCGTCAATTGCCCCTAGAGGCAATTGAATCCTCTAATCGTTGTTGGCCTTGAATATTTATTTGGGCCAACTCCTGTTACGGCTCTGAGCGATATAACTTGCGTTATATCGATCACCCCGTTACAAGGCGAATCGATTGGTACCAAATTTTTAGGGATTCCCTCAAAGTGCAATCGTACCCTAATGATACAGTTTGCAATGCTAACTCTAGAAAATTATAACTTTTGCTCACCTATACATAATTCCCTTCATAGTTCTTTTAGAATTTGACAATTAAAATTATAATTAATTAAGCTGAGGACTACTGCCTTTTACAGGATTTTGTCTCCCAATTCTTTTTTAAAGACAGATACGGATTTTTAATGTCGGCTTGGTTTGGCTAGGATGTGATACTCAGATTCAGGTGGTTTAAGAGTGTAAGTGATTTTGGAATAAATAAAAGAGTCGTAGGTTTTAGATTTAAAATAAACTGCCCTTAGACTAAAACTCAGAGATGTGGCCTTAGTGGTCGCTGTCCCCTGAATGCCTTGTTCTTGCATTCCAACCCCTTTGCTGCCAGTCCCATACCCTTACGTCCTGCGTCATAATTGCCTTCGAGGAACCCCTCTTTTCATAGGGGATTAACCTCATTTGAAGGACTTGACCTTAAAGGGTGGGACATTTGGTGTAATATTTATTGTAACATATTATTGCTTATTCTGGGCATTACACTATCCCCCGTTTCCTCCAAATTTTTGACCCGTTTTGAAACGAGGACAAAAATTTTCAGGAAACAAAATATGGGGAGCACCAATAAATGGAGTCGGCCAAAAAGTGACACCTCACATCTCTAATAGTTTTGGTTCCCTAATCGTGCGAGCCTAATAGTTGTAAGGTTTATTCAAAAAGTGAGGGAAGGGTGGTACAAATGGGGAAAAAAATTTCAGAATTTACACTTGTGCGTGTGCGCAAAACGTTACATGACACTTTACTGCCTGAAAGGAAAAACTTATTAGCAGGAAAAGAAGGGAAAGAAAAGTGTATAAAAATCTCAAGAACCGGCTGCATTTTGGAGGTCCGCGTTCATGTATAATCTTTGACTGATCTGAAAAACCTCCTGAAAAAGATCAGTCCTAACAATTAATAAGAAAACCTGCCCTGACAAATTACACATGTTCCTTAAGAGAAAAAATTAAAAGCTAGTGCTCGCCTAATGATGAAAATAGAAAAATAAACACTTGCGCACATACTAAAAATACATTAAAACAAATTTCGTAATCCAGTCACCACGTGCTTTCGCCAAGTAGACCGTGAGGTCATCTGAAAGCCCATGTGGCATTCCAATCCTACCCCTTTTCTGCGGGGGTGAATGACAGGTATGCGTGCGTCGTTGCGGATGATTTTTATTGACGGGCGGAACAGGCGGTAAGTCTCTAAAAAAAAGTTCTCAAGGCTTTCATGGTTAGACACTTGATAACGCATGGTAATAAAAATTCCAGGTGGTCGTTCTGAGCGGTATAGACGACCTGATGTCAGTGCCCAACCATCGCGAACTAATTGACACCCTGTGGGATGTGTTGGGCGTCCTGGCGGTCCATTGCCCTACAATGTGTATTTTGGATCTGATACCCCTACTATTGCACAAGTCCGACGGGTCGTTTGTAATAAAAAATTTAAAATAGTAAAAAAAGAGGTGTTTTGATTTCCCGATTGTAAATAACGTACAGAAAAAAAATTTAGTTTATCTGTCTGGCTAGAATTCTTTGTAAAGTGGGGGCGCCTTTCAAAAGTTCCGTTATTTAAACGAATGAAAAGTAATAATATGGAAAGAAAATTAAAATTAGGAAGTGAAAATGAATAATACGAGTTCCGTTTGACTAAAGTTCCAATAAATAGTGTCATAAAAAAAATTTACCCTTAAATAAACCTTTCAAACCGTTTACTTTCCACCCTAAGTCACTATAACGAGGGAGACGTTGCGCGGAAGCCCACAGGGGCAGCAAGCCGCTGCTGTACAATGGGTGACACGCGTGTCCCGTTCACGGGTGTGAAATTAGGGCACGCGAGTGTCACGTGTGTAGCTGCAGGGGATGGGGTCGCGAAGCCAAGTGCATATGAGTCATAAGCCGGTCGCAAAAGAGGGGAGAGAAGGAAGACTTAAATTGTTTTGGTTTTTCCAGCTGTAAATTAAATATTTTTTTAGTATATTTGATTAGGTTTGCTTTCAGTTGATTGTTATGCAGTTTAATTCAATGTCGTTTATTTTGGTTTCACTGTGGCGCTAAGTAAGCGATTTGCCGGTTCAAATTTCGAGGTGCATGATTACGTTAATTTGTCAATTCCGTTTATTGTAACCGCCTGTTTGGTCAGTTCCCTTTGGTTTATACATTCCAATTTAAATTTCAGTTTATTTTGGTTTTTAGTTTGTCCCATTTTGTGCAACCTGGTCGACGTTCCTTCTTTACCGGAGAGGACGCAAAGAATGTAACCGAACTGAAGAGGGGAAGGGAGAAAAACGTTAAACTGATAATGGGGAGTAAAAGGAAACGAGCAAACAGGTTCAATTTCCTAGTGCAAGTGCACATAAAAAAAATTTGTACCTGCCAAAACCGTTTTAAAATATAGTGCCGTTTAAACGAATTGTATTGTCGCAAAAAAAAATTTAGAAATATTTTTAAAAAAATGTAGGAATAAAAGTTTTAAAAAAAATTTGGAAACATTTACGAAAATTTACAGATAGAAGTAAAAAAATTCAGAAGTAGAAAAAAATTTTGAATAGACACCACCTTAAATTTTACCGTGCGTACGCACATCGATGTCACCTTGAAACAGTAGTTGTTGGTATTACGTGGTTAACTGGGGACAACCGAGAGGGGGAGAAAAACTTGGGCTAACAATCATATTATTGGGTGAACTAAACCAACAAGTAATGGAAACGTAATGGTGCACTATTGAAATCTGAAATAAAACGCCTTCGAAGTTACTGTCTTTAAAGGTGGGAGGCAAAAGAAATTTCCAGAAAAAAAATTTTTTAAAAAGAATTTACTTTGTCTATTTTGTACTAGGGGGAAAAAAAGGTATTTTCGTGCTACCTTTACGTTGCTTTCCGGTTTATATTTCGTTACTTTGACTTTTTAATTTAATTCCATTTTTTCAATGTCTACTTTTAATTCTTTTTAGTTTGTTATTTTATTTATTTTTTTTGTAATTTAGCATTATATTATGTTTCGAGTCAATCCAATACCGTAAAGTTCTCATTATTCGTTTGTGTCTCTTGTCACTTCACTCTCATCCCTTATACTCATTTTTCCCCCTCTCCCTTTTTTTTTTTTTTATTTTTTTTTTTTTTTTTTGTTTTTTTTTTTTTTTGAAGTAACACCAAGAGTTTGTTTCGTTTTCCGTCCGAGAAGGGATGAGATAGACCCTGTGCGATTTACGCGGAGTTTGCGTGCGGATGTGGCATTCAAGTTAACCAATTAAAATTTACTGCTTTTATTCAACTTAATATAACACACTACAACAAAATTTTCATTTCATTTCTAGACTAGTTTTAAAGTTATTATTGCCATAATACCCTACTCCGAATGCTTATAACTCGTAAGATCTTAGCGTGTTCACTCGTATCTTTCAAAACCTACCTCCACGTTGGGAGCCATCTCATCAATGTCAAGGTGATCAGTCTTGCTGACAAGGAGCTCCTACCGCTGTAGGTACGCACTTCCACAGAGATCAGATGGGGCCTGTAGAGGGCGAAACTACCTGAGACTACGCCCTTTTCGATTATTTTTTTTTCATACTAGCATTTTCTCGGTGTGGTCTAACCGTTGATCTCTGTTGCCGTAGGAACCGCCACACGAATCCCATCTTAGGCAAAAAAAAAAATCTGTCATACGAGAACCGCTCCCTCACGAGCCCGAACCACAGTATGGCCTTCGCACGTCTTTTCCCAAAGCGACCTTGTACTGATTCATTTCTTGTTTTGGTTCGAGGCACCTCCGTGGTACCTACGGGCCATGCACGGTAATGCAAAACGTGTCATGTGCACAGTATGCACCTCCGGGGTCGCCACTGTGGTTCGTGTTTACGCCTTATTTTTCCAAGAACCTCGACCGTTTTTTTTTTTTCAAAGGGGAAAAAGATATATGGTACACTCGGATTGAGTCTTCAGTTTAAAAAAAAATTTACCATTCTAATCGACTTGTCAGTGTATATAAAAAAAATATTTGTTTTTCTCTATGGGCTAACTTGTTTTAAAAACGATTGTTATATGCCATCGGACGAGTTCGTAATAAATAACGTAAGCGTCACTTTTATTAAATATGATGACGTCATTGACAACTACTCTGACCCAGAACAATACTCCATTATTAAGTCAACGCAAAAATGGCTTAACCATATGGGTATTTATCGTTAATTGAATGTGCCTAATTTAAGTTAAAAGGGTTTGGTAACACTTCCAATTTTATCAAACATTTAGTATATTTTGAGTATATTTAAATTCCCACTGAACTAGTCTGCGCATAAACAAGTTGTTTTCATTACTGCCAACTGCAGCCAACAAAAGAGAAATGACAAAACTAAAGTTGCAGTCAAGAAGCCAAAATATGAGTATGGGAGAAAGAGGTGTTGAAACAATAGCAAGTTAGGATGAGGCAACTTTTAAAATCGAAACTAGAGTTGCAAGTTTAGGATTGTCTCAGCTTTATATAAAAGAATAAAATTAAACTACCACAAGAATATCAAGTTTTTCTCAATTTTGATACGTCCACAGCGATGAGATGCGTTTGGTTTCTTATAATATTAACGTGTCCTGATTGGTGTGTGTTGATACCAAATCCAGGATCGAATTTCGTATTAATTCCAAATGCCAAGATCAATTGATTTTAAATTTGGAAGATTTATAATGGACGAATCCATGGCATTCTCCATTTGTTCCCTGACAATGGTTACATCATATCAAAATCATCTGGCAAAAGGTATACATCGATATAGCCCATCTTTAGTAACCAAAAATAAAGATGAAAATATGGAATACAATGTGAATTTTAGATGTTAGACAATGGTCCATTTGTCTTTGTAGCAAGTCAACCTGACAGTAGTGAAATCAGGTATAGGACACTGTGCAATAATACACATAGCTGGAGAGCATGTGATTTCAAGATCAAGGTATATTGAACATAGTTCTAACCCTAACGGCGCCTTATTAATCAATTAAATCACATGTCAGGTTAAGTCATTACTATTCGCGTCATTAGGCACTTAAAATTATAACAAAACGCCATGTTCTGTAAATTAGCACATTTTGGCGTACCAGCATTAAATGAAGTTAACTTCACTTGTGTTCAATTCACAAGTGCTGCCTCTTTTCGCGAGGAATTGTGGGTAAGAACTACCCCACAAGGCAAGTTAACATAGGAAACGCTTTTTGTTTTTGTCGTCGTCTCCAGACTCTGTTAAGCATTAGGCAATCAAGTTGGAGGCTTTAATCACAAAATTTTAAAACAATTTGGCTGGTGCAATTACGCCAAAATGGCGAAAGTGGAGGTGCATTCAGATTAAGTCGTTTGGCTTACGGCAATAAGAATCCGGAAGTGACGCGATTTGCGTCATCAATTTGATTTGCAATTTTGCCATTTTGATCAATTAATGAAACTGTATTTTCTAAGGCAATTTGCGGAAAAAGATTAGTTCCAAGGTTAGGTTTGCAAGGGGGTGAGACACAGCTGCGTTTACGAATGCCTGTTGGGACTGTTTTTTTTTTTTTTTTTTTTTTTTTTTAGTCGCTCGCTTTAGGACGTGACAAGTGGGAGAGATTTGGGTAAGGGCTGTTCATTGTTTTGTATTTATTTTTAGAAATTGTCTAGTGATGTAGAAAGGTTTAGTTTGAAGGGGACGCTAATTTGACGCTTATCTTTTGTTTCCTGATTTCATTTTGGGTCTGGGGGGATTAACCTGGAAGGGTTGGGCCCGTGCTCCAGATTCTACAAATATCCCCTAGTTGTTTGAAAATGGCCCTTGACGCTCTCTCTCCCTGAACTCGGCCATCTTGTGGCCATATTTATCGCAATTAAAACATCGAATGCTTGTAGAGGAGCGGCCATTGTAGCCCCCTCGAAACCGCCCATTTGACGCCATCTCGAGCCTTGGTGCAATACCGCCACTGTTGTTATTGTGCCTCCTGCGTCTGCAGTCTTTTGCAAAGTGTCCCCCTCACCCACAATTGAAATAAAGCCCTTTTTCAGCTTGTTCTTTCTGTACCCCGAAAAACGCCGCTACACTCCCAATGCCCGGGAGATGCAAAGTTCCCCCTTCCATAGCATTTGTATGCTTGTCTGCATCACCTGTGAGCACATTTCCTGCCTTTTCATTGCAAAGCCGGTCGATTTTTTCGTGTAACTCCCGAAGTTTAAGGTCTATGTCCCCCTCTGTTTTAATTTCGCTACTGCCTGGCTGAATGATTGTAGGTTTATCTTTTAATAAAGCCGCCTTTTCTCTCTCGTCCTCCTCAAATCGTTCCGCCACCAGTACTACCTCCTCTACCGTAGAAGGGTTAATGATTCTTAATTTTTCCTTCATCTCAATCGGCATCCCCGCCATAAAGTCCATGACAAGATTATCTTCGCGCAATCGGTCATAGGCAACTCTCTGCAAGCGTACTACTGTCCTCCGGCGGTGGGTGTGCTGCCACGTATAACGTTGACAGTGTACGCATCATCTCCCTACAGCCCTCACCTTTATCATATTTAACCGCCTTGTAATTACTTACGCGCGTCTGGTACGAAGCTCCGCCACTATATTCCAATTCCAGCCGGGCAATGTACTCTTCAAACGAGGTGATTTTATTAAACACTCTGTCAGCCTGACAGAACCTATAGGCTTTTCCTGCCAGGCAACATTTGATCAAGGTAATAGCGTCGGTCTCCGAAATGGTTGAGTTTTCGCTCGCCATGCCCGCAGTGAGTTCACAAAAATGTGAATATACATCCCATCATTTTCGCCCGAAAACTTTTGAATCTCTTGGCGCCCCGCGTCAAGCGTACGTCGAACCTCTTTGCGCTGCTCTATCTCCCTCCACGATAGCGCTTTTTCTCTCTCTAAAGGGTTTTCATTGGATGCAACACCACTTCCCCCACTCCCATGTGCGCTCAATGTGGCCCCCGAGGCAGCCGGCTCGGACAACACCCGTCTCAACACCGACTCAATAACTTTCACGAAATCCGCCATTGTCATTTCCCCCAAAACGGTTCTACCTAAGTTTGCACTGTCACCCGTAACATTACCCAAAGCATCATTTGCACCGTCGTTTGCGTTGTCTGGGCCCTCAGTACGCGCTCTCGGTTCCCGCCGCGTCCCCTCATCATTTACCCTCCTCTCCTTTGTCGTCCATTGTTCGGCCTTGTCGAAGTGGGCTTTTGGTGGGTTATTAAAAAATAAAATATGCAAATCGCACTCCTGACACCAGTGTGATACTCAGATTCAGGTGGTTTAAAAGTGTAAGTGATTTTGGAATAAATAAAAGAGTCGTAGGTTTTAGATTTAAAATAAACTTCCCTTAGAGTAAAACTCAGAGATGTGGCCTTAGTGGTCGCTGTCCCCTGAATGCCTTGTTCTTGCATTCCAACCCCTTTCCACACCCTTACGTCCTGCAACATTATTGCCTTCGAGGAACCCCTCTTTTCATAGGGGATTAACCTCATTTGAAGGACTTGATCTTAAAGGGTGGGACATTTGGTGTAATATTTATTGTAATATATTATTGCTTATTCTGGGCATTACAAGGAAACTAGTTTGTCAAACCTTACATACAGGTGCTACTACTCCAGTGATAAATAGTAGTTTATGTATATAAGATTATATAAGTACATAGTTTATTTCAAATTATACGTACACGTAGCAAAATAGGTTGGAAAAGGTCTACAGACATACCCAAAAATGGTCTAAAATTGGTGTCTCTATTTGCAAACCTTTATAAGTCTAGTTACAGACCTTAAGCAGGAAGGTGTAGTTCTAAACCACTTTCCTTTGGTGTTCGTTTCCACTTTATAGATGGGGCATATGTTCCCAACCAAACGTAGTATGTATAATTACACACTTATACCTAAGGGGGTTATTTTTAAATCCTGTATAATAGGTATACCTTTGTACTACTAATTACAATTCATAACCCAAAATCTGCATTTATGTTATAAGCAAGGTGTAGCTTTGTACCTTTATGGTTTAATTTAACACCTTTTCCACGACTGTGAAACAAAAATATCTTTTTTAATTAGTTTTTAAATTTTTAAATTAGCATAATTTATTTAATATGATAAAATTTTAAACCTTATTTGACTTAAATGCACATGTAATGTGAGATGTCTATTGTCAGTATCGAACCTATGACCATTTAGTTAAGTGGTTTTCTGCTCTAGTCTTAACTGTCGTAGCTGTTAGCCCTTTGCATATGGACATCTCTTTCAATTGAGATTTATTTTGCAAATATACATCAAGAGTTTTCTCTATATTGTTATTTAATAATTTACATTTTTTGTCTACCGTGCCTTAGAAGTGTGAAAATTAGGCCAAAACCATTTTATTATTCAAAAATTCCTTTGAGACAAATGGTATTTCTACCAATAATTCTGGTACACAAGTAAACCACAAGCAGACTTTACACCTTATGCGTTAAGGCGGAAATGTTTACTAATTTCATAAGGTGTGAAAGCAAACCCATCATCTGTTGTGTACAACAGGTGATGATTTACCTCACTTTCTAGAACCTTTCACTGTTTGTACTATTTGTTTTGATAGGTGATACAATCTACTATGGAAAAGGTACAATAGTCATCCTTTGAAAATTATATACCTTATTTACACCTACTTTTGTACTAAATCTGTTCCCATACCATTCACCAATCTTTTATTACACCTTTTACCATTTTCCATCTCTTTCTACCTATTTTGCTAAGTGTGTATACAGGGTTTGTATTACATTGTACATACACAGGATATATTAAATTATAATAGTAAGCTTAAATATACCTAGGTTGTATTACATTATACATAAGCGTAAACTAAGAACCCCAACACCAAATCAAATTTACCATAAAACTTGTGCAGTTTAAATTCTATTTCTTTACTTTAATATCAATCTGCTTTTATTTATAGTACAGATCGCAAGAACCCTAAATGTGGTTGCAATTAAAGAAGTTCATGATGAATCTGAGACAGTGTCGGAAACTACTTCTCGTAAAATAACTTGGTCACCTGTAGCAGAATATGTAGATAATCTACGACATGGCTCTGTAGAATCACTCAACATTACCAATGATACATTACTACAAGTTGAACTTTATGGGCCAAAGCAAAAAGATGTATCTACTCAAACTTTAGATTCACCAAAGATAAAATTGAGCCGAACTACTACAGTTATTTCAAATGCACCTCCTTCATTCTCAGGAAATTCACTTGAAAACAGTTTAGATGAAGTAACTGAAGATTTGGATGACGAAACAAAAGATATACCACTTTCAGAAAGAAATCCTGAGGACTGTTTTCCTACTTGGATATACAAAAAGTAAAAAATTTGATTAAACTAAATTTCTTATGAAAGACTTTACCGACACTTTCACTTCTACAGATGCTTCTGCTGTAAGTACATTTTAACAACAAAATCTGCTGAAAATTGGTTTCAATTTCGCAAAAAAACAATCCAAATTGTTGATCATTGGATATTTGAATGGGTGATCATAATTATCATCTTTGCAAGCAGTATTTGTTTGGTATGAATTTTAATAAAAAAAACTTTTCATCCAGATTAATTTTAATTTTCAGTGTTTTGAAGATATACATTTGGATGAAAACCCACCGTTAAAAGAGGCTTTGTATTACTTAAACCTTATATTTTGTGTTATATATACAGTCGAAATGCTTCTCAAATGGTTAGCTCATGGATTTGTTGTTTATTTTTCCAGTGGGTGGAGTACTTTGGATTTTATAATTGTTGGGGTGAGATTCAGCAAAACCTAATATATTAATTGTAAACATTAAAACTCATTTCTTATTTTTTATTACAGGCATCTATTTTAAGTATTGTGGTTGAAGGAAATAAAAATTTAGTTGCACTGAGGTCTGTACGAACCCTTAGAGCTTTGAGGCCTCTAAGAGCTATATCAAGATGGCAAGGAATGAAGGCAATAATATCTTCCTAGCTGAAAACAAAACTAGGAATGTTCTGCAATGAAAAAAACTGCAGTTTTCCTTAGTTTTTACAGCTAGGTTTTAAGAGGATGTGCAACACTTGTTGTTACGCATGTGGTGACCACTAGATGGCGTTAAAATCGCTAATGTTATCCAATGGAGTTTTAGTTTTTCCAGGTTATTTCGAAAAATATGTTCTTGATCAAACAAAAAAAAATCTGTTAGGGCAAGGTAAAATGATTACCTGTGTTTGTGCTGAAAAGTTTTTTTTCACTTAATGCATTGTTTTAGCAGAAACAATTAGAGAAAGTCAAAATATCACATGCTCTCTGACTGGTTCACCAAATGCTTAAAAATGCACATATTTTTAAAATTAAAAAATGATTTTATATCTAAAATTTCTCATTTCTTTAAATATGTGAGCAGTTTTAAGTGAAAATCATTAATTAATTTTTTTAATTTTTACACAATTTGTTTATCGCTTGTGGTAACCTCTCCCCTGCATCAGAGGAGAAGGGAATGTTTATGATGGTATCTGGTTTACAACCACCCACGTATTTTTCTGAAGGCGAGAGTTGAACCTCAAGGAGGACGGAAGATACATTTTCTCCAAATAAATGTTTTAATTAATTAGGAAAATCTTTTTCTGATTTCTGTACCATTTAATTCCATTTCTGTTGAATCAAAACTAGGGTGTCCAGAAAATGCGGGGTCTATCCTGCGTGCCAGGGTACCCTATAGGTACTTCCGGTGTATTTCCAGTTCAGTTTTGAATTCAAATAGATATTTATTATGTTGGTATTTATTATATTTGATTAGGTTAGGCAAGCTCGAATCTGAAATGGTATTCGGCCTTCAAAACTGAACTGGAAATACACTGGAAGTATTCCGTAGGTACCCTGGCATGCAGGCATACCCAGCATTTTCTGGACACCCTAGTTTTTAAGGGAAAGCTTTGGAAAATCTTGTTTCAAACAAGTGAGTAGTTGTAACCAGATAACATCATAAACATTCCCTTCTCCTCTGATGCAGGGGAGAGGTTACCACAAGCAATAAACAAATTGTGTAAAAATTAAAAAAATTAATTAATGATATTAACTTAAAACTATTCACATATTTAAAGAAATGAGAAATTTTAGATATAAAATCATTTTTTAATCTTAAAAATATGTGCATTTTTAAGCATTTGGTGAACCAGTCATAGAGAGCATGTGATATTTTGACTTTCACTAATTTTTTCTGCTAAAACAATGCATTAAGTGAAAAACACTTTTCAGCACAAACACAGGGAATCATTTTACCTTGCCCTAACAGACTTTTTTTGTTTGATCAAGAACATATTTTTCGAAATAACCTGGAAAAACTAAAACTCCATTGGATAACATTAGCGATTTTAATGCCATCTAGCAGTCACCACATGCGTAACAATCACATCCTCTTAATTATTTCTGTAAAAAGATTATTTAGTACCCGTTGCACATTTTAAAACAAATATGCATTATTTTTTGATTTTATAGGGTAAAATAGTTTTTTAATTATTATTTTTCTATATTTATACTTTTTATTTTGATTACGTATAATAACTGTATCATATGCCCTATGTCAACTGTCCCCAACTTGCAGACATCACAATCTTTGCTGTGCAGGACATGTGGAGCTAAATGTGGGCATTGCGGCATCTACTGCAATGTATTCCTACACTGTTTAAAAAAAGGTGTAAAAAGGGTGTAAAAGTGAAGGTAAGTAGTTATACTGGCCACAATTTGTATACATGAATGTACATTATGTTTTAATATCCTTACTTGTGACCAGACACTCCTTTGGGTGTATAGCCATTTCTTTTCAAGACACCTCGGCTGGTGAATAGCTTTGTCATGTGTTTGCACATTACATGTGTTCCTGTTAGTGACGGGAATACACGAGACAAACAACAATGGCGTCAGTGATTCGCGAGTCTATCGTGATAATTGCTGACGCCGAATGGCTGGATTGCCATTGTGTCAATGACATCGTAAATATTAAACTCAAACTAAAAACAATATGTGTCCACAAATACACCTTTAAGTTGTTCGTGTACACCCTAAATAACCCTTTTGTGTGTAGATTTACATTCTAACTACACCCTTTAGGGTGTAATTGTTCAGCTAAAGGGTGTCTATATGCACTATTATGGGTGTTGCCATGCACCACTCGGAATGGTGTGTGCAAACGCCTGCGCAGATAGGTGTTGTATAACACCAGCTTCCTACGGTGTTCATTGACACCATGTCATCAAGGTGTTCCGTAGCACTATGGGCGGAGGTGCGTACAAACACTGTCGGTCAGGGGTGTTGGGAAACACCACCGCTCCGGGGTGTTGCATAGCACCATATTAGGACGGTGCCCACAAACACCGTCGGTCGTGGCGTCGTTAAACACCCCATCGAATGGTGTTCGCAACATCCTTTAGGAGGTCCATATAGCGACAAGTGAAAAACACCTTTTTAAGTGTTTGATGAGACCTTTTTTTAACAGTGTAGGGGAATGCTATTTTTCCAAAATTGTGCAGATTCGTCTTTTATGTCTGTTCTAAAAATTTAACTTCAAGAAAACCAGTTTTTTTCTGTCCATGCAATTTTCATGCCACATAGTGAAGTTCTTTCAAGTCTTGCACAACTTCAGTATCGGTAACTCTACCACAGGAATGGTACTTGCATAGCTGGATTCCAGGTAATCCTCGGTTTAATAAAACCAGTTACAGCAATGCTATGTCCTGCTTCCTGGTTCTCAGATTTGGCAGATATTTTCTAATAGGTGCCATTAGGGGTACACTCATAAGAATAAGGTTGCCAATTTACCCTATTTGTGTAGTGTTTGACTTCTCTTATGGCCAATTCCATTTTGGGAGAAAGTCTATCTCCCAGGACACGCTCATAGAAAAAACGGTGTTGAGTAACACCCAAAAAAGTATAATACGCTTGTCATGTACGTAACACTTATTTCGGAGTAAATATACACTCTCGGGTTGAGGTGTTTTCCACACCTATGTGGAGAGTGTATTCGTACACCCTCTACAAAGGTGCAAATAACCCGTCTACACCCCAATGCAAGGTGTGCAGTCACACCCCCCAGCAAAGGTGTAAATATACTGCCTACACCCTATCATTTTATAATGGTGTCTGTCGGAAATTTGCCCAAAATCTCCGACATTCGGTTGAGGGAGATAAGGTGGAAAGCTCTGGATGGAGTGCTTGGGTGCTGGTCTGATTTGCGGGGGTGGGCTGGTATGTTGGCAATTGTTCTTTTGTTGAAGGGGGATTGCGGTTGGTGGTGGCCAACGTCTGCCGTGATTTCTTGGTTTTCTTTTTTTTCTTTTCCATTCTCGGTCCATTTCTTCAGGACAGATCAGCACTTGGCACTCTGTCTAGTTTTGTTGGCACGTGTTATTATTATTTATTATTGTTGTTGTATTTGAG
>JAQGAS010001788.1:0-15276 GCA_034686365.1 Pachymerium ferrugineum
TGTGACGTCAAAGGTTTCAACCAATGGCAGTGCATCTCGGCCTGGGCAAACCTTATAGATGCTTCTCTCAACCTTGGGCACAAGCACATTGGAGAACGACGGCACACCTACTGCCGATTCGTGAGAGAATTTGGAATTACAATTCTATTATAGTAATTGTTGGAAAGCGTCATTTAATCTAATCGACTTGTAAAATAAACAATAACTCTCATCACATTAAAAGCTATTCAAACGTTTAAATTTTTGGCCAAATTTTAGAAACAAAGCTCTGTAAATTAAAACACAAACTTCTACAACTACAATTGAAATAATTTTATTTTCTAATTTTTACAATCTATAACGCATCATAATTGACTAATTTAAAATGTGTGGATTTTACAATCATTTTGATGGTTGATCATCTTGCACTCCATCTAAGCCCTGCGAAACAGTGAAACTTATATACGTAAATGGTTTAAATGATTTATCTTTACGGAAGAAATCTTGATATTTTCTTACAACTGTTTTGAAGGCATTTCCCGTTAGACTCTCATCACGTTTGAACATTTCAATGTTGAAGTCGCTCTCGACTAACCATCGACGGTAAGGCTAAACGACAATAATTAATCAAAACAAACACCGTCAAATATATACAGACTTACTTTGCCGAGAAACAGATAATTTAAACCTTTAAATGCAAAAGGTGGGACAAGAAAACATGCCAGAATAATACCACCACTTGGCAAAATTTCCCACCACATTGTGTTTATTATACAACTAGAAAACTGCAAGAAAAACTCCAATTTTATACCAGTTGGAGGAGGACCATTCTTACACTTAGCATACCTGCGGATCGGTTCTGTCTTTAGTCACTGCTCAGCTCTGACGTTATGCAGCAAGCCCGCACCCAAACTCAAGCGCGTTCCTTAAAATCTTAATCCATGATTGTAGGACTAAATAGACTAGGCTAAGTTTTATCATAATATTTTTGGTATTATAACACTACTAGAATTAACTTTTATTTAACCCACGTTACCTTCTGGTTGTGCATTGTTACAAGTAGCGGAAATCATGGACTACATATATGTATATATAATTGGATAGAAATGAGTTTTTCAATTAGAAAGAATATAGTTTCATAACTAAGTGTTAAATAACTATTGCATATTGTAACTATTTATCATCCCCCCCTCCGCTTGTTTTTTTATTTCCAGGTTCGTCTTTCTTAGTATCGGTCTGATCCTTGCTCTTACCAAACTTTGCCGTAAATATGGACCTGAAATAAAAAATTATAATAGTTTGTTACCTTCTTTTGTTAAAAAAATTAATTAGTTAGTGCTGTTTACAATGGAAAATGCCCTTGCGCCACCTTCTCTTCAGGCTCGTCCTTAATTTCGGTTTCTTTACCTTCAGCTTCCTCAGTTTCGGTCTGCTCCTTGGTCTTGCCAAACTTCCCAGTAAACATGGACCTAAAATAAATGTATTGTACCACTAAATTTTCTTAAATGAGCTCGTAAATTGCAATTTACAATGGAAAATGTCCATGCCCCTTTTTTTCATCCGGTTCTTCCGTAACTTCGGTTTCCTCAGGTTCGGTTTGTTCCTTGGTCTTACCAAACTTTCCAGTAAACATGGAACTACAATCAATTAACTTTTTTTTAAAAAAATTAAATTAAATTAGTAGATGTAACCTACAATGGAAAATGCCCATGTGCCTTCTCTTCAGGTTCTTCTTTAATTTCTTGATCTTCAGATTCCATCTGCTCCTTGGTTTTTCCAAACTTAGTAAACCTTCCATCAAAGTAAATTATTTCCTTACATTATTAAAACCATAAATATTAAAGCATTATTTACAATGAAAAATGCCCGTCATCTTTTTTCTCTTCAGACTCAGACTCTTCTTTCTTACCATCAGACTCGTCTTTGGCTTTACCAAACTTTCCAGTAAAGGTTCCCCTAACACAAATATTGATTAATCTTTTTTTTTCGAAGTAAAACTTCAGCTTACAATGAAAACGAAGGTGGTGTGTAAAGGCTTTTCGCTTTAACCACGTCATCTGCTTCTTCGATGTCCATAATGGCTTCCAAACCCTTTAAAAATAGTGATTTTAAAAAATTTCAATAAAACTTTAAAAACGAACTTACAAGAGTGTGAAAAGCAAAGCCGGTCAATCTTTCATCTCTCAAAAACATGTCGATTTGAAAATCGTCTTCAACAAGCCAACGGCGACAAGGCTTAAATGGAACACAACTTGTATACGCCATTTTTTAAATAAAGAAATGACTGAATTTAAATAAAATGAAAAATTACCTTTCCAAGAAAAATCCAATTTAAGGCTCTGAAGGCGAAAGGAGGAAATGTAAAGGCAAGAAGGATAACTCCTGCACTAGGAATAATTTCCCACCACATCTTTCCGAACTGCCGAAATTGTGCGCAAAGTCAACAAAGCCTCAAGTATCAAATGCAACTTTTCTTACATGAAATCAAACAATTAGAACTTCAGTCTCTTTATTGCCGTTAACGTTTACACGTGTTAATAACCATTACAAATTTTGATTTTCCTTTTCGTTCAGATCGCATTTTTTATCCTCTTCGTGTGAAAATCCTTTTGCAAGTAAATTTGGTGTAGGACTAGGACTTGATGATGAACTTGCACTACCTATAACCACATCTTTCTGCGGACTTGCCCGTTGCAATCGCCGCATTCCAGGTCTATACAACTCCAAAGATGGACGATCTTTATTTTTGATTCTTCGTTCCGTTCTGGGGTCTTGTTTACCACCTTCTCGTCCTTCATCTGTCTTTTTGTCATCCGAATTTACCTCTTCGCTTTCTTCCAATGTCTCTTCTTGAGGTTTTTTCTCTCTATCTTCAACTAGTTCCCGACTTTTGGAGTCTTTTTCAGTTTTCTTTGTTTCCGCAGCAGTTTCTTCAGGCTTTTCTTTCTCTATGTCTTCTCGTTTCTCGTGTTTCCATTCTTGGCTCTTCCTACTGAAGTCCCCTTTTCGATCAAACGATTTGCTCCCAGCACTTCCTCGTCTATTAAACCTATCATCAATTTCCCATCTTCTATTTTTGTTCCACTGATGGTCATAACCACTCGAACTTTTAGTTCGAATGTCTGCTTTTTTAACGCGATCTTTATCTTCACTTTTATCGTCAACTGAATCCTTGAAGCCTCTGGAATCGTCTTTTCTCCAATCTTGGTACTTGCTAGTTGATTGGCGGTTGTCATTTCGTCGCCCCATACGTTCTTTATCGCGTCGTTCTCTTTCACGATCTCGTTGCTTGTCTCGCTGCCTTTGTCGTTCTTCGTCTCGTCGTCGTCTCTCTTTTTCCCAGTCGGACATTGGTCGGCTTGATTTATCTCTACTATCTCTAATTGAAGTTGAAAAGTCTTTTTCTTTAATATCATCTTTATCTCTTTCGGGATTTCGTAGTAACTGATAGAATAGATTTGAACAACAACCTATAATTACATCTTCTTTATAACTACATAAACATACTTTTAGTACCGGTTCGCTTTTCGTTTTCTCCGATTCAGATTTTTTTCCATCATCCTTGTCACTATCCCTATTTTTATCGCCTGTTTTTTCTTTCTCTTTGTCAGCTTTACGTCGCTTGCGTTCTTCGTCTCGCTGACGTTTGCGTTCCATTTCCCGGCGGCGGCGTTCTTCCCGTTTTTCCTCACGAAATCGCTACCAGAACAAGGAAATAATTTTTTAAGTTTAAAATAATGCGAACCATTTGACACTGACCATTTTTTCTACTTTTTTCTGTTTAATGTACTCAATCAATGGCGTTGTGACGCGCAGGATACCGTTACTTGCTATTAATATGAACGATTAATTCCAGAATATTAAAGTTCTGCTAAAAAATTTAACCTTTCAACTCTCGCTCTCGTTGTTCAATCTCTTCCAAATAGCTTTCAGCTGTAGGCAGAATAACTTCTTCAGGATTTTGCAAATATTCCAGAAACTTTAAATAATCTGGATCTACGAATAAACGCAAATTACTTCCAAAATTAAAAGAGAGCAAGGAGTTTAACCAGTTTAACACCTGTTTCAATACTGCCGCATTTAATGTCTTTTTTCTTGCTTTTCTTTTTAGGAATTTTTTGAAAAGGTGAGAATTCAACGACAGCTGGATATTCATTCCCTGTAAAACCAAAATTCATTAAAATTAAATAAAACTATCTCTCCGATTTCAGTACCTTGTTGGTCTACGAAAACGTATCCATCAAATTTATCCTTAAATGTAAATATGTCGTCTTGATTAACGAAATTAACGTAAGCTCTTGAATAGCAGTGGGGTGCCAAACTGAAAGTATATCACCGTATATATCACTTTGTGAATAGAAATAAAATTGTTCACCTCATGTCAGCCTTTATGAAATAAATGTAGTCATGTTCGGGGAGCGGTGAAACTTGTTCCGTAAATACATCTAATGTCATTGAGGGAGGTAATCGTCTTATAACAACCTGAAAAAATTAGTTAGTTCAAGAAACGTGTGGTGCTACAAGGAACTTAATTACTTTTGTCAGTTGTACCTTAGTTAACGCTACATTTCTGTCGCGCTTTTCTCTTTGCTTTACATTATCGTTATTTGACTCTTTACCCGTTGAAACTGAGCTTTCTTGTGTCATTTTGCAATTTTTATTTCAGTGTTGTCCATAAATGCTACAGATGTTCGTCGTCGTTCTTAGCGTGAATGTGTTGTCAATGATAGCAGCGCCACCCAACGACTACCGACAGAATTTGGAAGTTCATTTGTGGCTACGGAATCCTGTAGGCGCCAATACAGATAACAAATACTTGCAATACAAAACAGCAACTTACAAAAGTTTATTATCAACAATTTCATACATTTTAAAAATATCTCTATTTTTAAAACAACTTAAACATTCCCAAAAGCTCTGAAGATTAACAAATCTCCACTTTGGATTGACAAATCGATTAAAACCGATGCTTTTATAAAAACCACAGATCCTCTTCTCCAAGTACTCTTTTGATCTTGGCCTACAGATGCCTCAACTACCCCTTGCACACAAAGAATTATACTAGCGCTGTCCAAATCTCTCAACTGACATTTGTTGACATCTCCTTCGGGAATCTAGACAAAATAAATAAAAAGTTCATTTCTGTGGAATTGAATAACGTTATGTACATTATCAATACGTAAGTTTTAATCATAGCAAAATCAGGCACTGGAGGTGCATAGAGAGTTGAGTATTTATCCAACGGTTTTCCCGTAAATAATTGGTCTGCTGCGGTACCACATCTGTAAGTCAACATACTGCACAGCGTTTCAACATCTTTAAACTTTGGAGTTAGGCCAGCCCTAACAACATTATCAGAACAAGCCATGCATTCTACGCAATCTTGGAAATAAAAAAAGAATGAAAAATCATTTTCAGTAAAACGTGAAAAAATTTTAGAAATTTACCGCCTTGCAGATAAGCATGGGGCTCATTTGGGCCAAGGAACATTGCTTCACCGGGTGCTAATTTGACGTAATTAAAAAAATATATTCCAAAACAGCCAACATCACCCGAAAACTGATCCGCAAGTCTTAGAAATAAGTCACTAAGTAATTTTTCGTCCATGCCTAAAAAAATAAACAATGTTGTGTGTCTACTTGTCAAGATTATATTGCCATTTAAATACTAATTACTTTGGCTTAAAAATTTGTCAGACAAAGCCCACAACTTTGCTTTAACAAGGTCTTCTGGACAAGTCATCAATGCTCGAAAGCATACTTTTAAAGCTCCTTTTTCACCAGATTCTAAGCTCTTTGCATTTGCATCGCCTACAACTGCTTGAAGCTCAGGAAGCAGGCGCAAAAAATCAATAATTTCATCTACGGGACGAAATCCGCAAAGGGCCTCGAATGGTGTTAAGGCTATTGCCATTTCTGGTTTGTGATTAGAATCCTTATACAAATCCGGTCGTTCTTCATGCAATTGTTCAGCATGAGTCTGATAAAATAAAAATTAAAAAAAAAGGAAAGCAGCATTTAATTTAAATAAAACTATTCACCTTATTAGGATGCGCTTGAATCGATAAAGCTTTATTCACTGACAATACTTTGAATAGAAAGGGCAACTGAATACCAAATCGTTGAATGACTTTATCGCCCAATGATGATTTGTTCTCTTGAATCCAATCCCAAAGTGAGAGATACGAATTTTGAGATCCTAAAACCATCGAAAGCCCACTTGGATGTGTCCCCATCCATAACTGAAAATGGATAGGTGTAATATAATTCGATTAACAAATGACGTGCTTACTTCGGCGTATGGTTGTTCTGGATCAATCTCGAATTCGACGTTTCCATCTTTTAATAAATTTGCAACCTCACTTTCAGCACCAACTTTTCCCCAGTCGTAGGTTTGAAACGCACATTTTAAAGTCAGCACTGAAAATAAAATATTAATTTTTCCGATAAGACACGTAACTTTATAAGCCTTACTTTTCACCCACGAAGCAGAATTCCAATAATACACCGTGTTACTTGATGCGACCACTGAAAGCGTTTTACCGTACGATAAAACAAAATTATATAAGCAAGGATTCGAAAAAAGATCGTTCAATTTCCTAAGAATGTCGAACCAGGTTTTACAACATTGCTTCCATATTCGATATCAATGAATATTATAGAAGAACAGTTTTCCAAGAATCGTCACCAGATGACAGGCGAAGAGGCGCGCGCCGCGCGTTGGTATGAATGGAATGGGCTTCTACTTCTTTACTGAAACACAAATTTACAGCATGAATTAACTGCATCATCTCATTACACGAATTGTTAGTTTATGGCCTTTTTTTAAAAATACAAACCAAAAAATGTCAACTCGCCGAACACCTGGTCTTGGAGTTATGCTTCTTTCTGCGCAAATGCTAAATGTTGGAATGGAAAGAATGCCGCCTGTCACTTTAACTGTCATTGTCAGCATGGTGATTACACAGGCAAACTAAACATAATTAACAAAATTCTTACAAATATTTCAATGTTTTAAGGTTTTGCTCTATTTACGTATTATTCCTACACCCTGGTCAGTCTTCGACGTCTGCCTTAGTGCAAAATCCTTACTAATTTCTTGGGATGTGAAGAGACTTTTTATTTCCACGTTTGAACATTCGGACGACATGCATTTGTATTACAACATGGTCTCATTTTTATGGAAGGGGATTTCGCTTGAAAATCGTTTCAAAAGTCGACAGTTTGCAATTATTTTGTTTGTTTTTATATGTTTGGTCAACTTAACTTACATAATGTTGGCCATTACTGCAGCTAAGCTATTGGAAGATCAAACCTACCTAGAGCAGTGTGCCATTGGTTTTTCAGGTATATACTAAACCGAATTATAGTTTTACTCTGTCATTAAAAAAATACTTGCTGCATAGGTGTGATATTTGCCCTTAAAGTACTGACCAGCTACTATTTACCCCAAGGCCTGACCACAGTTGCTGGAATTGTCATCCCAGTGAAGTGGACTGTCTGGTTCGAGTTGGCACTCATTCAAGTATTGGTACCAAACGTTTCGATGTTGGGTCATTTGGCGGGGATTATTGTTGGTTTGGCCTATGTGCACGGACCATTAAAATATCTTACAAACGCAGTGAGTAAGCACCAGCCTCTCTCGTTTGTGAAATGTTAAATGTGAAAATATTACTAGACAAACGTTTTTGCAGGCTCAAGCAGCAGCTCTGCGCTATCTCTACCCGCAGAGGATGACCAGTGCGACTACCTAGTGTGCTATTACGAAAATGGGCCAATGCGTATCCCAATCAAGTCAATGAAAGAAAACCACGTCACTCTAAATCAGCCAGATTGCAACGTCGAAAAACCGAATTCCGTTGCCAAACCGAATTTCGTTCGTATTAACGAAGAGGAACCTCAGTTTAGTCCACCTGATATTGCCTATCCTATTCGACCTCTCTCGCCTGAAGAATTTAATTCGATTGCAGAATCATTCATATCAAGCAAACATTCCTAATTCTAAGGACCACTGATGTTGGTATATTTGTAAAATAGAAACAAAATTTTTTGAATAAAGAAGTTTAAGAACAAAAATTTAATTTAATAAAGTAAAAAAAAAATCAATAAATAAATTTAAAGTTTTATAAAAACGTAAAATCGTCTTCCTGAGGTGCAGAAGTAACAGAACAAGCAGATTTTCCCGGTTTTAGGCGCCTGCGCACGCTTAACTCTGATTTTGGCGCTTTTCTCGCATCCATCACCCGGCTTGCTCTGGCTGTTTGAACGACTTCTGAACCGCATCTTCTTACTCCCATTGCCGTTCGTGTCAATTTAATTTTGTTAATATCGTTCAAAGCTACAGACTCTTTAGGAGGTCAACATAGGTTAGTATATATCTAATGTAAAATTCTGGTATAAACAAACCAGGAAATGTAATATTAACAACGCCACTAACTGCTCCGTCGGAGGGAATCTCCCCGTGAGACGAACAAAAGGAAGCGTTAGACAGCACCGAAAGGGAAGACACCTCTTCCGGTTCTGTGGTGGTTTTCAACGGTGGCAAGTTAGCCTATTGAAAATTTAACATTGAATATCACTTCTTACAATTAAAGTTTAAAGTTGCACCTCATCAAATAACTCAGCAGCTTGTTCACGCAGTGACGGTTTATCAGTCATAAAATTTTCGAACGATTTAACTAAAAATTTATTAGCGTCACGTAAAATTCGTAGATCAAAATCATACTGAAACAAACCTATTGAGAAATCATTCGGTCAACTGATTGGATAATTACCTCTGTGAGAATTTTTATTCTCGGTTTCTCTTTGGGCCTAATTGATTTTGTGTATTTTGTATTTAAGCTACTTGCTCTATCCAGTTTTGCATACTGCTCTTGCATTCTTCGGCCCAAGTTGCACAGGTGGTCTTTCAGTTCCCTGCAATTGTAATTCAATCGGTTTCGTTCAATATCGATCATGGCACAAGCTTTGGTGAGTTGCTATTAAAAATTTATAACTAAATCAGAAATCTGCTAAATATTGGATGTGTTTATTATACTTCAATGTAGTTCAATAATTCATTTCTCTCTTTTTTTTTTATGACTTGTTTCTCTTTACTCAATCGCAGTTGATCCTCTAACTGAAGCTTTTCTTCGTGCTCCTCACCTGGAATCAATGTCTCAGATAAAATGGTTGTAACTTCACCCACACTTACTAGTTTTTGTGACTGGGGTAAATGATTTTCTCAAGCTGTCATTACTACTGTTCATCAATTTTAATGTATTTTCTAAAGCCGTGATCTCTCTTTCAGCGTTTATAACTTGTTTTTCCATCTGATCACCTTCAAGCTGTAAGCGTTGTTTCTCTAGAATATGCTGTTTCGAAATTATTAGTTTTTTTTTTTTAAAATAATAATATCAGTTATAAAAATTATTACTTTAATAAAATATGTCACGTGACATGTTATATCATCGTCTGGAACTCCCACGCAGTCCGACATACCAGTAACCAATACTTCGTATCTAAAATGATTTTCAATAATCGAGCATAAAATTAATTTTGAAATTAATAAAAACTAACGCCACCTGTTTTTCAGTTTAGTAATTACAGCTTTATGATTATTTAATTCAGAGTTTAAGTAATGTCTTTCATCTTCTATGGAAAAGTATTGTGATCTGAGCATTTCGTGTTGAGTATCGATACTATTACGATGTTCTCTCATCATCTTTAAACAAAAATTCAAAATATTAAAATAAGCAAAAAGATTTTTTTTTCGAAAACAACCTTTTCCATCTCGATTTTCTGTTTTCCCAAACTGACCGCGCTACCAACTTTATTCGTAAGATCATCCTTCAATTTTTTAACATGCAAGTTCAATATATTCTCTTCGACTATCAAATTCTGAAATCAGTTAACTCAAATAAATTCTTAAATTAATTGATTGATCAGTTTAAAATACCTGTTTTTTGTCCATTAGTGACTTCAGCTCTAGAGTTGCAGTATCAATTTCCATTCCCAAATCTTTCATCTTTACATTTAAATCTTGTTGAACCTCTTTCTGCTTCATCAGTGCTCTTTTCACTCTCCAAACATCTTCTTCCAAATACTTAATTTGTTGGTTTAAGAAATTACAAGACGTTTCTTTTTTCTCTAACGTATCCTCCAACTTTGCAACTTTATTTTCAAGTGCTCTTTTTTCCTCTGCTCTAGTATTCCCAGTAATACGACTAATTCTGTCCTCAAGTTGTTGAATCACCACATCTTGTCCATAAATCACCTCATCCTGTCTTTGTGCCATTTTTTCTAAAGAACCCAATCGTTTCTTTAAATTTTGAGTCGAAGTTCTACATCCCTAATAAGTTATGTAAAATCAATAAAAAAAAAATTTCTCATTGAAATAATCTAACCTGGATTTCACTAGACACTGTTTTCTCGCAATCCTTTCCCGTTTCTAATTCTTGTAATTTAAGATATCGCACTTCCATCATTCGATGCAATTCAAATTCCAAATTTTTTTGCCTTGTTTCCATACATTGAAAATATTTAAAAGTGACATTCGCTTTTTGATCTGATGTCAGTAAATCTCCTTTAACATTCACTAATGTTATTCTCAGTTCGTCGATTCTTAGAACATGCTCTTCATGCCTGAAAAAAAATGTAAGAGAGTAAGAGACTTCCCTCTCATTGAACACTTAACTTACTTTTCTTTGGTCTTTATATTTAACTGCTCCCAATGTTTGATTTCCTCCCTCAAACCCAATATCTCTCCACCGCATCTTTTTATTTGAGATATAATAGTTCTCAACTGCAACAAATCTTATATTAATATTAATAATTTATAGAATGCATAATAGATAGAACTTTACATCATCAGCTTGTAACTCTAACTGTGTCTTTGCTGCACGACTGTTTTCTTTAAGCTTAGTTAATTTCCGATCTCCAATTCTCATGGCGAACATTATTTCTCGGTTATCTCGTTTTAACTCATTTAAAAAGCGCACTTTTACTTTTTCAATCTCTTTTTTCTCGAGCAGTTCACCTCGAACTTGATTCATATCCTGTGCCATAAATTATTTACGAATAAGATTTTAAAAGTATCAGAAATTAAATTCTACAAACATTTAGAACTCCAGTGATTTCTCGATCTCTATCTTGTAATTGCTCAACTGCTCCTTCCCATTGCTTAATTAGCCCATGGCGAACTTCATGTATCTGAGTGTACTCTTCAGCTGTTTTATTCATCTCCATCTATAATTTATCACAGAAATGAATTAAGGAACTACGAAAAATTTCCTACAAATTTTACCTGGCAACATCTGTACTCTGTAACTAACTCGGATAATTTTCCTTTTTCGTCTTCCAATGAATCTGCAAGGCCACGGATTTCTTTTACCAGTTCCTAAAACGAATTTTTTTAAAAGAAATATTAATATTAAAATAAAAAAAAAAATATTTTTTGTAACCTTCATCTTTTGCTCGTCTTGTTTGGAGTACTGCTGCAAAGCCGACACGTTATCATCATGAGATGAAATTTCATCCAGCCAGGCAAGAAGAGATTTTTCATCAATTTTTAATTCTTCATTAACAAGGCGTAAGGAATCTTGCTGTCTTGCAATCAAAGTCTATTTAATTTATAAATTATTACCCAACTGTTCTCTAGGAATATTTTTTTTTAAATACTTTTTGTCTTTGACATTTCTCATCTAAATCGACCAATCGTTTCTGTAACTTTTCAATGTCATTTGCCAACCATTCGTCTTCCCGATAAGCTAATTGAAACATATGATCTTCGGCTTCCATTTCTTTCTGTCTAGCCTTGATTAATTGCTAGATAACACCGATAGACATTACTGATTGTGCATAAAAGTGGCTTAAAATTGGCCACTATTTAAATTTTTACCTGTGTTTGAGCGAACTCAATTCTAACATTTATCAAAGTTTCTTTTAAATTTTTATTTCTAATTTTGTAGTTTTCTATTTGTAATCGACCTTTTTCAATTTCTACAACTTTCTCGCTAATCTGGAAATGAATATTTTTATATTACTGGGTATTATAGGTTACTGTAAAAAAAATAACATACTTCAATTTCAAGCCCAGCATTTGTGCTATTAGCTGTTGGCAACGAGTGAGTTTTATCCCACCCCATTTCCATCAAAATACTGCTTACTTCACTCGTCATTGTGATAAGCAGTAGCTATTAATACTAAATCTTACACACGATCTGAAACGATTGGGAATAAATTGGTTGGCATGACTACGACTGTAAACAAGCATGGCGGCAGACAGTGTCTGCATGAACATAACGCCTCAATAATCACATACATACATACATAAAAACTTTGAATTCCGAACCGAGCAAGAGTTTTTTTTAACGAGAGATGTCGCGTTTTCTTCCGTAAGTAAATTGCACGAGGATAAATTTTTTTGATTATTGTTGAAAATGGAAACAAACATTCTTAGTCATTCATTAAACTACTTTCGAAAATTTTTCGTATTATTCATAATGGCACATATTTTGCTATTTTTCTTTTTGATAAGCTTTTGGTTAATTCCTCATCAAAATGTTAAACCAATCACCAGTTCTGCCAAGTTTGATGGGATAAGTGGCGGAATGAATTGGCCGATTGACATGCCAGACGAGGATTTCGATGACAATTACTCGAACTATTTTCCTGAAAATTTTATACCAAATATGAATGAACTTGAGATTCCCGAGGTAAATAATATTTATTTACAAGGTCAAAATAATTTGTATCCTAAAAATATACTAATGTGTTCATTAATTCAAGGACGATTATGATCACGTAACTGAAGTGATAGTTGAAATTCGCAGTTACAAATATTAAGTGACCCAAAGTGTTCCTTATGGACTTGAATTACAAATTCGCGAGAATGAATTTTTCCAGCACAACCAGTGAAAACTCGATATGAATTGACTTTATCGTTCAGTATCATCTGTAATAACTGATTTCGAGAAAAAACTAACCAGAATAAAATGTGTTATTATTTGCATCGTTTTGAGTATCGTCTGTTGTCTTACGATAAACATTTAGGCAGCCGTTTCCGTTCTTATCAAAAAAGATATTTTATCTACATATTGATTGGAAAGTGGAAAGCTTTAGGAGGACGTCTGATTGAGTCATAGCAAGAGTATATAGAAATTTTCTATATACTCTTGGTCATAGGTATAGGCGACTTGGCTTTTTATTTTAAAGGGTTTCTTTCAAACAAACATCGTTGATTAAAATGAAAATATTCTCAATATCAAATCCAGAATCCCAGTAATAAGTATCAAAACATATTTTCAGCGTTATCTAATTGGCTAACTCATCTTATTTCGTGAGTGTTCGACCTTGGCCTTTCGTCACGAACTACCATTTCCGGTTCCGTTTTGTATAAAAGGAAGTAAACTCTGCTTGTTTCTTACAGAGCAATCCAAATTTCCAGCCAATACGTCTAAACACAACCATGGCTAAATATTGTCTTTGTTTGATTCTGTTTTTTATTTCTGCCATCGTTGTGAACGGAAGCTGTCCAGGATGCCCAAGTGACTTGAGCGAGGATGACAAGCAATCCGAACACCTTAAATCAATTTCCAAAGAAGGCGTGGATAAAATTTACCAGAAGAAATTGCAAGAAAACTCTCTACCAAGTTGTGTGTTACTGGACGGTAAAATCTTATCGGGAACTAAACAGGTAAAATACTCTTGTATTTAACTTACAAAAAAAATTTATCCAAAATGGCCCCCATAGTGTGTAATGTTTTTCGTGATGACCCACAACGCAATCACAACTTTTTTTTTTTTTGCTTTTAAGGTTGTAGCTGGTTTTAAATATATTTTGAAAGTTGAAGTTTCCCCAGTTCAAAGTCACATTGGAGAGTGCGCTGCCGCTAATGCTGATATCAGCGCTGTACCAGTAAGTTTTGTTTAATACTCATTAAGTAAGTTAGTGATTCTTTTCTGGTTTTATAGAAAGAGGTGTGCGAAATTGAAATTTGGGAAAAACCTGGCGGCGAAGAAAAAGAAATTTCTTTCCAGTGTCCAGCTCCTCAACATTAAATTAGAATGATTGTATTTTGTATATCAATCCGAGATTAAGAAATAAAAACATAAATAATTTTTACAACTTTAACTTTCAATTGAATGTAAATTTAAACATTTCGAACGAAGAGTACATAAGTTGATATAAATGCAAACAAATCTTATACACAACAATAACATAAAAGAACCATAATGCCTCAATTTTATGGGTGTTAAAAAAAATTAACTATAACAAACTAAACAAAAGATTTGGAAAAATCTCCAAAATGTAAACTACAAAATTGTAAATGCATTGAATTAAATGATGTAATTTCACTTATTCACAACCTTCACTGAATGCGTCATTTTATGTTTGTTCAATTCGGACACGGTGTAAAAGTTATCCATGCATAAATTGCAAGCATACGGACGAATTCCAAAATGAGTATTGAAGTGATTCTTCAAACTTTCATCAGACGTAAAACGTCGATTACAAACCCCACATTTCAGATGTTCCGCACGTTTCGAAGGTTTAGCTGTATTTTGTTTTGCCATTTTTTTAGCTATGACACACCGATGGCGATGTTTCATCAGTGCAGATAAACTTTCAAATCGTACACCACAATCAGTGCAATATTTACCCTTACAATTTCGTTCCAGTTTTCTTCTCAGAGGAGACTCTGATTCAGCGGAAGTTGTAGGATTAGTGCTTTCGATTTTCGCTTCCTATTTTTAAAAACAATTAAAAAAAAATATTAAAAAAAAAAAAAAAAAATGATTTTTTTTTTTTTTTTTTTTTTTTTTGATGTTACTTATTTAAAGTTTCAACTTGTTACGAATGAAACAATTTCTCTAAAAACAAAACATCTCACGAAATAAATAGTTAAAATATCAGAAATATGAAATTAAATCAACACCTCTCGCGTTATTTCTTCACCCAACTGCTCAGCCATAAGAATTTGGTTTTGCGTGAATTTCATTTTCAGACCTTGAATCCATTTAGCAACAGTTTCTTCATTTGGTAATTCATTCAGCGTACTTGAATTTCGTTGGCTCCAATCATCAGCTGGCACAGTCTGCCAAATATAAATTATGAAACAAAAAATAACGCATGAAAACAACACTGAAATTGAATACCTCTTCTCTTTCCACACACCAATCGTTGTTATCCAATGGAATCTGAGTAATTGCTGATCGAGGGCTCTCACATTTTTCTCCCACTGTATCAGGTTGTTCTGAATCGGTCATATCAGCCGTATGGTCGGAATAATTTTCGTTTTGTTCCCGTTTGAGTGCC
>JAQGAS010001789.1:0-15272 GCA_034686365.1 Pachymerium ferrugineum
AATTCAAGCGTCTGATTAAGCAATGACTGGGTGTATTTTCCCTGTGCACCTGCGCACTCTGAATAAAACTCGTTAACCCGTCTTATTTGTATTTCAAAAGGAGGAAATTTTCACCTGCGGACTGATAGTTATTTGATTTATTATAGTTAAATGCAGTTTTCATTTTGTATAAGCATTTTAATAAAATTTCCAAAAACAGTTTTTTTGATCTTTAATAATGAATATACTGTAGTATTAAACTTATAAACACATAAATGTATGCCAGGTGAAATTTGATAAGTTATTTTCACTGTGCAGTGTGTACAAGCACGTGCATATGACATATTCATATTTAGTGTTTTTATTCCAGTTATCTGTGCTGCCTTTGAGCGAGATAGTGGTGCAGCCTAGAGTAGTCGGGTTATTCAGAAAACCTGACTTACAGTTTTGTGGGATGTTTATAAGAAAATAATTTGATATTAATCTCCAGCTTGTGAAAGATAACACCTTTCACGATACAAACAAGAAGGGTTAGCGAATTTTTATTGCCAGTGTGCAGGCGCACAGTGATCACTGCACAATGAAAATAGCCACTTAGTTTGGTATTAAGCAATGCTGATAGAAGTAAAAAGGTAATGGTTCAAACAAAATAGAGGCAAGTTTTAATTTCGACCTTGAGTATTGTGCAACGAACAATTGCTATTTACATCAAGGAAGTTAAGACAAAAATATCAATTGGCGGATGGTTACATAGATGCAAAAACAACTGACGTATTGTTAAAGATTTTTATCACTTTTGATATAATTACAACTGTGGGAAGGTGAAAATATTTTCAAGTGGCAATTGAGATACATGTAAGTTTATAGCTATTCTACATCAAAACTGATATCAATATTTATATGATATAAAAATATGGCAACAAAATCAATTCAAGCGTCTGATACGTAATACAATAGCTGATAGAAGTAAAAATATGATGGTCCAAACAGTAGTAGATACAAATCCAAGCCAAACTGGTTCCCATGTTATGTCTCGCCCACGTAGCATTATCCATCTGACAGCTTCAACTGCAAGAGTTTGGGGCATAAAAGGACTGACGAACTGTACTAATTTATTTGCACATCTTATCGGCCATAGAGTACCTGTATAAAAATAAAATAAGCATTTGCTACAATACTGGACTGACTGGAAATTTCGAGAGTTAAGTAAAGTTCTCAACTTTTAAGAAGATGAAGCAGGTTTGCAATGCACAGACTTTTAAAAGCATTTCATTCACACTATCTAGTGGCATCAGCTATTGCCATAACCATAACAATAACCCCTCGGTCTACCTTCGGTCTAATGCCGGCAGCGGCAGCTGATAGGGAGAGTGACAACTTTCACAGGATCTCGTCACATCTCGCTTTTGCGAGACAAACAGTTTGACCTATTTTAACTTGAGATAAATGTCATTTTGGGTTACGAAGTGTCTGCAATACACAAGCAGTTTAGTGGTTCTCGCGAGAATGAGATGTGAAGAGGTCATGTGAATTCACTGGGCGAAATTTCAACTTTACAAATGTCATTGAAAAGGTGGATGAATCTTTGCGACCGGTAAAGAACTAATCATCGACCTTAAAATCTCAAAAACATCACAATTTGTGAAGTTCAATCCCATTTTCAAACTTTTTAAAAAATGAAATTTTTTAGATTTTAAAGTCTTTGATTAAAGGTTTATTGAAAACTGTTTCTTTAGGGCTGATAAAGATATCTTTTCCATAACTTTACTGAATTTACCAATTGAAAAGTTGAAATTTCTTCCAGCTGAAATCACACGCAACAACAAATCAAACAACAAAGACAAAGTCAA
The DNA here is from genome assembly GCA_034686365.1 of Pachymerium ferrugineum. Taxonomy (NCBI): domain Eukaryota; kingdom Metazoa; phylum Arthropoda; class Chilopoda; order Geophilomorpha; family Geophilidae; genus Pachymerium; species Pachymerium ferrugineum. The sequence goes on from JAQGAS010001789.1 coordinate 1,830, forward strand.
ACTAAACCGAAAAATTATTTTAAAAAAACCACCAGACAAGACACGAAATGGTTGCCATTTAAGGTCACAGTTTAATAACAAAGTATTTACCACTCAAAATAAGAAATGGGTAAAACGAGCCTAGTGTTAGCAACATTGCAGACATTTCGGAATCAGCTATTATTGAAACTAACCAACCTATAAAATAAGGTAATTAATATTAATAATTTATTTTGAATACATTTTACCATAAGCCACTCCGCACAGTCCTTGAAGAATTGTTAGAAAGCAAACAATTATAATACTTCCTTCACACCTCACATCAAACCCTTCAATTATCATCAGAAGAACAGAAAATACTTGTAGTATAACTACAATCATGTCTGACAGGATATAACTCCACATTATTTCGAAAGAGTTGACACCTGAAATTAGAAAATACGAAATGTTTCTTTTCAACAAAGCTTTGAATTACCTAGAACGTAAGTCCTGTCTAAAGCTCCAGTTTTTTTATCCATTACAATTGCTACTGCAACTAAACCAGCTGCTAAGATGAAAACAGCATTGATCATTATACCAGCAACCATGAATTCTGTGAAGAACAGTTCAAGTGTACCATAGATTGGGTTATCAATCTGCAAGAAATGTTGGCATTAAAGTTGGCTAAAGGCATAGTCACTTAATTTTACTTTAATTAAAGATCCAGTCATTTCAGGACGTGTGCTACTAACAAGATGTTTATCAGCAAAACTTTTTGTAGCTTCATACAGCATTCTCTCCATATAAAAATTAGTCTGTGGATCGGTGCCATCAATTGCCATATGAATTGTACCAGCTTGAAGTACATCTTGGGGTACAACTTTTCCCGAGAGTTTAAACCTAAAAGTTTGAAATGCTTTGTAGTTACAATGTTGACACTTGATAAATTTTGAATTAAACATTTTTGCGACACTTGCCTCTCTTCCAATGCAGGTGTAAAGTTTTGCCACGTGTCTATGAATGCAACAACTTTCCCTTGTACTATTAAATCTTCACCATCTTCTATACTAGACACTGGTATCTAATTCAGAAATAAACATTTTAACACAAAATATTTACAATTGAATTTTAATACCTGGTGTATAATGGAATTATCGACGTGTTCAAAAAATTTTGTGCCTAAATCATAGTCTTCATTTAAAACTGCTATGTCAACAGTACGTACATCGCCTCCAACAGCCAAACAGAAAAAGAACACTTGCACTACCGGTGTAAGAATTGTGAATACTAACCCTCTGGATGATAAAATATAAATCATTTCTAAATTTTTATATATGTAATTTTTGTTTTCCTTACAGATATCGCCGTAAAAGTCGTAGTATGTTTTTGTTAGTCAAAGCTGAAATTCGTGTCGCACTTGCACGTGGAATGAAATCTCTTGTCAACTTTCGTAAAGTTTTGGAAATTGAAAAAGAATGGGAAGAGTTGGTGACTTCAAGGAAGGATTTTGTATCTTCGTTGGACGATGCGTCAATTGCCTGTTGCAAGGTAAGGATTTAAGGAAAAAGAGTGTTTTTTTTTTTTTTTTGTATGTAAACTTACGAGTTTATCATCTTGTCGACATAGTTTCAGGTAGACTTCTTCTAGTGTTGGCAGGTTGTACTTCTTGAGCAGAATACCTGGTTCATCTTCAGCCAATATCCTGCCATTTCTCATCAAGCCAACCTAAAATGAAGTGGAAATGTAATTTCAAGAGGTGAGTTAACGTAAAGGAATTGGTGCCTGGCTATGCTCCATTAGAATTTAACTTGTTAAATTATGATAAAGAGAGCATAGGGGTAATCTTGTAATGAAAATAGACTTTGTTTTACCCTAGTAGCTTTTCTGGCTTCTTCAATATAATGAGTTGTGATAATGACTGTCACATTTCCACTTGCACAAAGTTCAATCAAATGATCCCAAATGCTATAAAATTACTTATAAAAAACATTAAATATATTGGTTACATTTTTAATACCTTTCTCTCAAAATAGGATCAACCCCAACCGTAGGTTCATCCAAAATGAGCAACGGCGGTTCATGGATTAATGCCATGGCAAAAGACACTCGTCGCTGCTGACCCCCGCTACCAACAAAAGTATTATAGAAATGGTAATTATATCTCACTTTCTTGTTCATTGCAAAACGTTCATATTAATACCTTAGATCTCGAACCAGCTTGTTTTTATTTGGTAATTGAAGAAATTGAAGAAGAAACATGATTCGATACTGGATGTGCTTTCTCTTCATGTGGTACACACGACCAACGTAAGTTAACGTTTCTGCAATATTTAATTCATCATACGCAGCCAATTCCTGAATGTTGAAAGAAAACAATTGTCTGCAGTTCCCCCATTATTTTTCCTGCTTGTCACTGGATGTCGTACCTGTGGCATATACCCAACATCGCTTCCGGGTACTTTGCTCTTCTCTGATCCCGGTAGTTGACCAAGCACAGAAATGATTCCTTTATCTGCCTTCAGCCGTCCTATAATACACTTAAGAAGTGTCGTTTTTCCACAACCGCTAGGTCCAAGCAAACCATATCTAATCAGCATAAAATCAGTGTCACATCTAACGCATTAAATTGAAATTTTTAAGTCCTTACGTAATTCCTTTTGGGACATTTAAATTGATATTTTGGAGTATGTTCAGTTTAGATTTTCTAAATCCAAAACTCTTGCAAACGTCTTGAATAAACACGGCCGATACCGTTGGAGAATCCATTTGAAGGCGTCTGTGAAACTATTTCAGTGGTTTTCCATAGACGGAGATTTAAAGTATAGGGTTGAAGAAACAGGTGGTTTTGAAAATCAGATAACTCTTTTATTATTATAAATTTCGTAATACTCTTTTCTTCCTATAAAAAAATCAAAGGAAATGTGTATTGCGAGATTTATAAACTGCCGGAATATGAAACAACGTAATTCGAGGGCATTATTTTTCATATCGACGTAACGCAGAAATTACGCTGAAGAAAACGCAAACTGACACATTTGTTAAGAGTGATGTAGAATTTATATATACTGTACATCAGTTTGTTCTAAAGTTAATGCATAAGAACCATGACAAGCGTTTCCATCTATTGGCAGAATACGAAACCATTTCCGTTGGAATTTAAATGTTGAAGTTATATTACAATATCATATTCAAATTTTCAATAAATATTTTATGGATGGATTGTTTATTATGTAATTACATCCATATGTTTCAAAGTTTTATTTTTTTTTTTGAAGATGAAGGATACGATGTATCGACCATCTTGCATTCTTCCAAAAGTCTTTGTTTTAATCGGATGTATAAATGCGTGGAAAAATTCATTAAAAGCAAAATCATCTCAATGAGCTGCAAAAAATTATTATGTTGATCAAATTTATTTTTCTCATATCAGATTTCACCGGCAGATGGCGCCGTATGTCCGGAGTTGGCGTTTGGTCACGCGTGGCTTAATTTCCATATTGAAAACTAACGTCAAACAACAGAGCGTGCGTCCGTCGACCTTCACTTATCATACCGCCAAACGATACAATTATTTGGTGTTAAAAATTAACTCGAGCGTCTCAGAAGCAGTAGGTCAACGCGTGCGGAAAATTGGTAATTCTTTAGTAGTTTTTAAAGACTTAGAAAAACTTTTTTTAACGTAATAAAAATGTCGTTGAATTCGGTCCGTTTGAATGAAAGCGAAGGTTAAAATGTCCTGAAATGTTTTGACTTTGTTTACGAGTTTTACAACAGGTATGAGAATTTTTGTTAACATGGGAATACATGACGTGATCAAATGGATGATTAACTTTTATATGAAACGGAATGTCGTTAAGGATTAATTTATAAGGAAATGGCTATTTATTTCTGCTCAATCTAACTCAATTGATTTGAAACTTAAAAATATGCGATGTAGTATTGATTGATTTAGTAGTTTTAACGAGATTTCATGTTTGTAATTAGAGGAGTTTTGACAAGATTTTTCTATTTTTAGAAAAAAGTCAAGGTTACAGGTGATGAGGTGAAAAAAAATTAGGTTTTTTTTTTTTTAAAATAAAAGTTTTATGGTGCTAATAAAACGATTTCTCTATTTATAACATGTTTACGATTTCTGAAAGTGTGTCGTATAACGATTTTATGAATCGATGATTATTTTTGTTTTATTACAAAATGTTGTATGCACAACAAAAACAACGCCAAAAATTTCGTCTGTGAGAGATTTCGATCCAATTTTCTTTTGAGGCCATTACTCAATGTATTATGTAAAAAACATTACAGGTATTTAATATTACTTTACATAATAAACAATAATTTTAATTTAATGATACTTAGAAACACACAATTGAAGAAATTAAAATTTTAAAATTTAAAAAAACTGAAATGAAAAGTTATAAAATACGGGTTGCCTTCTTTCTCCACTAAATTGCCCTTTAGGTTTTAACAACTTTTAAGAAGGCTTAGATCGGATTTGTCGAAAAGCAAGAGAAAAAAAATTAACTTTTACAACTGTTGGAAATGGATTTAGGTGTCAAATTTTAAACTTGCTCGTACACATTTAATGGAGTTAAAACAGAGAGATTTGTGGCAATGGACGAGTTTCTATAAACAGCTTAAGTTTGTCTTAAGTGATTTCTCTTAACGGACAGACACCAAAAAGCCCCTCCTTTGAAATCAGTGTGAAGACTCGACTGCAACGCTTCTTATCGAACAAGTTGCACTCGAGGCATTTTTAATTGGATTTATTTTTATTGGGTTGAAAAATTATGATTTTTACGGTGGATTGAGTTTATGATGAATTTTTTGGTGGAAAAAAGTGGAATTTAACAAACAGGAGTTACGCTTTGTAAGTTTCATATTTTTTAAAGGAAAAAAAAATAAAAGTGCGTGAGGACCTTGAAAACACAATCTTAAATTTTTTTTTAAAGGGGTGTAATTGTTGTTTACCATTTTCTGGGTTCAATAAGTTGAAAAAAATTCGAGTTTAAAAGGTTTTTTTTTTTTTTCAATAATTACGTAAGGTAAGTTGGGTTGAAGAGTTTGTGTGTTTTTTTGATTTACATTTCCCGTTTGTTTGAGAGTAATTGCGTGAATTTTGATGCCAGACTTTTAGCTGTGCTATAAAACTGTCAGGGTTTTTAATTTAAGGATTTTGCAATGGGAAAAGTGAATTTCAGTTGATAGGTCGATGGAATTGAAACGAGTTTTGGAGATTGAATTAGATGTGTTTAAAAATATTTTTATTCTGGTTTTAGTTTGAAACCGAAACATTGAATTTTAAACGATTTTTTTAAATAAATAGTTTCCGAAAATGTGAAAAATATCTATATATCAAACAGTTATATTTTTATAATTTTGTTTTTTTAAGTATATTTAAGATCTTTTGCGGTATTTATTGAGCATTTTACTATTTAAAAAGTATGAATTTTAAATAGTTAAAAGTTTAAATAATTTCCGTAACTTTGCAATATTTTTAAACTGTTTAATTATAGATATATGATACAGTGTAACATATTTCACAGGTGCGCACTTAACACTAACTTTTAAAATTCATAACACGTGAATAATTAAATTAAAGATTAGATAACACCTAAATGGTATCAATAAAAAAAACGAATCAATCTCATTTACATTTCTTCTTATTTCCATTCAGATTTCCTCAACGTCAAAATTTTCAAACGGGAGAAAGAGAGAGAAAAAAAATCAAGTTCCACTTCCCACCCAGTAAGTCTAGTGGACTTGACTGCTCTGCTCCAACCAATCGCGGCCTCATTCGAATGGTGTGTGCGTGCATCTCATGGAACTCCAAACGGCAGTCTACAGTTATGGAACAATGTTCACGTGGTGATATGTCTTCACTGGTGGCGACAACAAAATGATTTGGACCGTGTGTTGGATCTGTTGGATCGTGATCGCCATTTCGTCACACAAGATCAAGGCCGACGTTTATACGAAATGTGGAGGCCGATTGAATGGTACGCATGGATATATACAAACACCCAACTTTCCTCGCCCGTTCCCAGTACCGATCCGATGCCAATGGATAATCGAAGCACCTGTCGGCAAACAAACGATCATCGTTTACATGACTCAGATGTATCTCCGTGGAGGCCTCGTTGCCACCGATTACGGGTGGTTTAATAGTGAAACAGATTACATGAAAAAAGGGTATTCGAGCGATCCGAGTTTCGACAATTTTAGAACTAACGTGACTGTAAAGGCGCCCGTTTTGGTATTGGATTTGTCAATCAAAGAGATGGCGAATATGAATATGAGAGTGATGGACCACTTTTTGGATGTGTACGGATTTAATATCACGTATGAAATTGTTGATGAGAAATCAGGTTTAAGGACTGACGCTTGTTCCATCTTTAAATGTTCCTTCAATGGTAACTGTTACGCTGGACCTGGGTTTAAAAACTTCTCCTGCCAATGTTTTCCTGGATTTTTTGGTGAAAAGTGTCAGTATGGGACTAACTGTAATCTTAATAAGTCTCTGTGTGGAAATGGACAACGTTGCAGGTAAGCATTTTAATTATTTGTTTTTATTTAAGGAGGTGCGGGAGTGTAAATTTGAAGTGTTTAAAGGGTTATGTTTTTCATTTTTGAGATTCAAGGCTGAGTGAGTGTTGAATTTCTAGTGTTTTATTATTGTGGTAAAAATTCTTGAGTTTGCTCAGGTTGTTATTTAGTTGTATATTATTTAGGTAGGTGCCCCACCACCTAAAAAACTGGTTAGATAATCGGGTATCTATTGTTTTAGGGATTGAGATTGAATTTTCTTTTGCCGGATGTTTGTCTAGTTTGTTTACACTTGTACTTTTTTCAAGGCTAGGTATTGAGTTTTAGTGCGTGAGAATTATGTTGCGGGTAAATATGGGATTGTTTGTTGTTGAGCTTGTTTATTTGTCCCGGAAAAAAGGTTACTGTGTGAGATATTGGTGTCAGTAACCGAATGGTGTGATTTCCGTATTTGTTAGGTCCACAAACGTGATGACCTGAATGTAAAACTATTTGGTTTTTGTACAAGTTTTACTTAGGCAGTTTGTGCAGTCGCATTTTGGTTGTAATATTAGACTGCAATTTGATTGAGAGAAAGTTGTATAATCAATCAATGACATCTGAAAAATCTTAAAGATTTCAAAAAGATTCAAAATTTAGTCAAATCCCTTGAATCTTGGGGAAATCTTCCAATTTCTGATGTGGAGTATTCAAAATTTCGACTAATTTCAACTAAGTCCGCGGACATGCGCAGATAATCAAATAGTCCGTAGACGAACTAACATCAGCCCTAACACGACTTAAACCTTATTATTATGATCTACCTACAATCCTTATACAAAACTGCAAACAATTTTATTCCGAAGGTATACAATAACTGTTATAACGATGAAATAAAATTGTTGGTAGAGAGAAGAATATCCTCATCCGCTAGGGAATCAATTTCCAATCTTCCAATCTGAAGTTGGAAAATTTCTGTTTTTTTTTGAGATTCAATAAATTTGATTAAATTTTGGAATCCTCTAAACCTATTTATAATGTCGTTGATTACCTGCTGTCTTTGCAAAATACGTTATTTAAATCCACTACATGGCGTATTAAATATTTTAAAATAGTGCTAGTCAATATACACTGTCAGCGTTCAATTTCGCCATCCTCCAACTCAAATCCTGTAAAAAAAAATTTTTTTTTTGTATAACAAGAACTAAGAATTTAATCCAATGCTAATCCCGCATCGCATTTCCAATTTGAATTCAGTTAACCCAGAATTCCACTCGGAAAAATATCAACACCTACTATACAACATTAGTAGATAAAGGTTTTTGCGTTTGATTTTAATTTTGTGGGCTTTGCTATGCCTCTCGGTTGGATTTGATGTCGGAAAAGGGTTAAATGAGGCACGAGCAGTCCTTTTTCTCTGGTTGGTATGGGATTAAGGTGTGACTGTAACCTCGTTACAACGAGCGGTAAATGAAACCGAACGCGTTGAAACGAAGCAAAAGGGAAATTAGTATGAGCGGCACATTTGGGAGAGCGGAAGACAGAAGTTTATTGGTGCAAATTAGTTGAATGTCAGGGCGAAGACACACGTCATTCCTATTCCTTACTTTCATTTTATTTTTTCAACGACGTTGACCTTGCAGTTAAATTGATGTCAAATATGTGGCAGTGCACTGTCATCTAACTTTCTTCACTCGCGTGATGGAAGAGAAGAAAAAAGTGTTCAGTGAAGAAAAGATTTTTTTTTTTCTAGAACGTATTGCAAGTTTAAGATTGATTCGCGAAAGACGTGTGAAAGAGTGCCCCAAGGCAATAAATGTTGATTCTAAACTGGACCTAGAGAAGAGAAAACTAGTTTAGGGTGTAAACAACTCGAATTTATACCGTTAAGATTTTTTTTATTTTGTACACGTTTTAGTATAGGTTTAATGAACTCGGTGGATTCCTGGGCGAAGTAATTGATCTTTTTTTTTTTTGAATTGAATTAAGAAATGATTGGTGGAAGGGCGAGTTACGTAATCTAATTGAAGAAATATGTAGGTAGATAAGGGGGAAGGGAACTGAAATTTGAAGTGACAAGTGAATTCAAGGTCAGAAGGAATATTTAGTGCATATAGAATGCGTAGAGACATGTGTAACTGATTCCATAACGATATGACATGGAAGTAACAAAAGGTACTTTTGGGAATTTTGCAGATAGAGATTGTCCATGTTGAAATTCGATAAATATTGATTAAAGATCGATGTTCAAGACTGTCCAACATGATTTTCAAAATGTATTTATAAATTTATAAATTCATAAATCCAAGACGTCTAGATTTATAATCTTGTATTCCCCTGGTGTCTTCTCCCGTAAAGAATATCAAGAGATAAGCATCAGTCGAGAACATACAACATTCAGTTTATAAAATTTCTTATCTCAAAACACAAATTTAACTTTCATTACTAAATAATAAATTTTTTCGACGCCATTGTTTATTTAAAGGAAGTAGAATTTCTTGCACCAAAAAAAAAAACAAAAAAATTAGATCCAGAAAAGTTGGAATGAGAAAATAAATATAAAAGTTGTAGTTTATGACCACTTGGTTGTATTCTTCGAGTACAATCCATTCATTTCTAAGCGAATTTTATGTTCCTACGTTATGATAACATCAACAAAAAGCGATATCAAACAAACAAAACACAACAAGCCAAATGTCTTCTGGGTTTTCTATGCAGACTTTGCACTCCGCCTGCATATAAATCTTAAGGGATAATAAGAAAGAAATCGAAAAAAAGAAAAATCCAACTTTTCACCCCCTTCAAAAGTGAAATTTAACGACAGTTAATTCGCTATTGCCGTTAAAAGTATATTCGATCTTTTACCTTCCTAACTCGATTTTAGTGATGTGAGTCACGGATTTTGACGAGTTGAAAATCTCTGGCTGTGCATTTCGATTTTTAAAAATCTGATTACTCTTTTTCACTCTTGTCATTGCCAACTTTTTCCCACCCTCTCTTTTTTATTGCTCAACATGTTCGACGTGACTGGATCTCAGATTGGAATCGTTTTATAAGAAAAATGTATGGATCAAAGAGAAATTGGTCTGATACAAAGATTTTTATGGAACCAGTCTCAGAATTTTGCTCCAACTTCGACATTTTTGACATCACGTGTAATGTCCCTTGTCGACCTTTAATAGTCAAATACAAATTCGACAAGTTTCAAGTTTTTTCTTTTCTTCTAAATTTATTTATTTTAATTTTTTTTAAATTTTGTGTGCTAACCTTGGATTTTTTTGTAAAAATGTATTGAATAATTTGAGATTACAATAGGGGGGTTCCTCCTTCCCTGAAAGTTCCAAGTACACAGGTGGTTCTTTATATAATTGTTACTGTTGATAAAAAAAAAAATTTCTTCTTTTCCGGGACAAATCCCACAATTAACATTTTACGATTTCTTGCACAAGAAGCATAATTGAGAATTGCATTGATTGGCTGTACTACTCAATAATGTGGTTTAAAATCATTGCATAGCATTATACCACACTATTCAAGGATCAGATAATGTACAGTGTATAGTCAACACCGCAAATTCCGATAATTTGGCCAATGCGGTTTACGATTGATCAGTGTAATGAGTAATCACTGAACTATATTTTGAGAAATGTTTGTAGGACCAATGAAAGTAATCAATGAAAAGGATTCAATCAACATGCAAAATTATCTTCATCAACTTTAAGTTTATGAGTAGATCTAAATATAGTTATTCAATAGATGCCATCTGGGATTGAAGTTGAATGAAATATTTACCCAGCCAAAGGAAAAACATGACAAAAAATACTTCCATTTTATAAAAATATTTTCCTAACCAATTAATGGATTGTATATACAAACTCACTTTAATAAATTCAAAAATACACTATTTACCAAACAAATATTTTAAAAACCCCAAAGAAAACCTTTCAAAAAGCATGTAATCATATAAAATATTAAAACCCACTCGTCATCGGCCTGGGCATTGAACTCTGATATTTCCCCTATCCACTAGATGCGTATATATTACTCATATATCTAAACCCAAAACGAATTTATTCTCTATGGTACCTACTAGTTTGATAGCAGATGGTTTCATTGTGATGCAAGATTTATAGAGAGAGACCTATTCACCAAATACTTTTATAGCCATCTGTTTTATTACCTGTGACACTGGTGAATTTAAATTTCAATACCTTTAATGATTTAAAACGAATTTTTTTTTCTAATTTATTTCTACCAAAAGTCTTACAGCTTTCAACTTTAATTGCAATTTAAGTGAATGTGGAATGCAATTAAACTTTTTCCTCTTTCCTTTCTTCTTAAAAATCTTCAATTTCTATCCGTGAAGATGACTTTAAGCAATAAGGTGTAATCTTTAAAGATGTGGTTTAACCCTAATTTTTTCCTTTCTTAATACACGACACAAGACATCCAATCAATCACATTTATCTCTATAAGACATGTCCTCCTCTCTTCTCTCTTTGCCCTTCACACTTGACTTTGGGATTTGTTCTTGGCTTTACTTGGTAATACCTCAGGTCATGTGACCCTTTATTATTGATATAGTGCCTCTTGATGGATTCTTCAGTGACTTCCTATTGCAATTAGTTACTCTGTTAGTACGAGGGATTTTCAACATTAATAAATTATTAGTGTTGCAATACATTTCAAGTTGTCAGAATTTTGTTTTCTTTGAAGATGGAATTTTTTCAAATGAAATGTATTAGAATTGAAATAGCACTTTTATTTTTCTTTATAGTTTTCTGGTAAATTATTCAGAAAAGTGCTGACATTAATAATTAATAAGTAGATCTGCGATATTTTCTATAGTGGTTTTTCTTTTTGCTATCTATATTCTGGAATAAATCACATTGGAAGATTTCAACTTCAATTTTTCATTTTTCTTATAAAAAGTGGTCCCTTAAGAAGTTGAATCTTTTAATCTAATTTTTTTGAATTTGAATAAAATAAAATGTTCACTTAAGGTTTTGTATTGATTACATTATCTTTTCTGTTTTAATAAAAAGTTGCAATCCAATTTGTTTTATTTTTTTGAATTTACATTGAGTGAATTATTGATTTGTTGCCACTATTCTTTTTATATCAAGAGGCATATTCGCAATTTCCCTGAAGAAGAGTATAAAAAGATAAGAAAATTAAAGTGTAACAAGGACAAGAGAGAGAGAGAGATTTCTCAATAAGGAGATTTACGAGTTTCTCAAGAAGCAGCTTACTTTAACTCTTATCTAACAATATGTGCAGAAGCAATGATTGTGGAAAAGATGGTAAGCAATATGGATTCCCACGTCGTACTGTCTGATCCCAGGGAAAAATTCCTGGCACAAAATTCCTGGGAGAAATTTTTGGTTGTGCAAAAATATGGCCGAGGCAATTTTAGTTAACATTGAGGTTAAATCAGGTGAGGTTATGCTAACGGGGCTTAACGTATCTAATTTTACGGAAATAAAGCTTAATATAGATAGACCTACTAGGTAGGCCCTGTTTTGCACAACTTGCACAAAATGGCTGGTTAGGTTGGGAAAATGTTAATAAACCAAAGTAAGGACTTGTCTGTCAGCAGCCATTTTGTGTCTGGGATTTCTCTCTGACAGTAGACGTTGTCATTGAAAATTAAGTAATAAAATATTGAAATGAAGTTTGTCTTACTGAGTCAACATGGAAAATTAAATCACTTACACGTTCCTGCACACATTAATATAAGATGAAATTGTTTTATTCCTTTGATGTCTTATCTCAATATATAATTTTCTAATTTCAATCTTTTGGGTGAGAATCTTTTTGCAGATTTTAATGGAATTTGGCAAAGCCAAGCGTAAGCAGCAGAGTTTATTGATGACTCATGCAAAAGTTTTTATATCAGATAATAGTATGAATTATGGTATGTTTGAAAATTGAATGTTTGATTAGTTTGTTATAAATCATTCTTTGCGGTTCCTGTTTACTTCAGGTTTCACCCTGAACCACTTTAATGCCGCGTCAGTAGTAATAGCATTTTAAGTAGGTTTGCATTTTTGTTCACACTAAAAGACACTTCGTCTTGGTATAAAAGTGGTCTCTATTGCCTGACAGGTTCACGTGGGCAGTATCACATTACAGTTTCTGCACATGCTCTATCGCTGTCACTGGAGGGCGCCATGCTTACAGACTCTTGTGAAGGCATTTGTTCAGTTATTAGATGCAACTGCTCCAATATGTCAATATGCGCTATTGCTACAGTTATCGTTATTTTATATGTAGATCAGCAATAGCGTTAACGCATATCGATATCTCAGCAGTTGCATCACCTCTATTAACGTGGGTAACTATATGTTTCATCCAACGATGAGAAACAGCTTTATTACACGTTTTCGGTTGAATCCATCATAAATTCCGATGCACTACATTTGGTCAAACCATGCGCAAAGTGTTCAGCCAATAAGAGAGAATATACTCCTAAACCTGAACCACTGGAACAATGGTACGGAATGCCCTCCATGTTCTAAGTCTCGCAAAATCTCGCCTTTTTGCTGCGATTGTATGAGGTGTGGTATGTCTAGCATGAAAAGTACATCGTTAAAACTAGCGCAAAGTTGTATTGTATATTGAATTGAAGCAACTGTGCTTCGTGTACTTCTTTAAAAAATATGGCTGCTGGAAAACCATTTTGTACCACATACCTTTTTTTTAAAAAAAAGTTTATACAACTTTTGTTCATGTAATTTCAATTATTATAACAGCATTAAGCAGCATTAATGAACTACGTTTATGGAAAATTGGATGGTAGACAAATTGCATGTTTAGAGGAACAATCTTTTTTTGTATGATAGTTATGTGCAATACGGACATTTATATAATAAAACAACGACTGTGTGCATTTAATAACTTTAACTGTTCAAAAGGTAGAATTGGAAATGGAAACTCCTCTCTGATTGCGAATTTAAACTACTA
>JAQGAS010001790.1:0-15265 GCA_034686365.1 Pachymerium ferrugineum
ATGAACTGGAATTGTGGTTTAGTCGTACTTTCTTCATCAACAGCAGCTGTACTGCAAATTGCCCTTGATAAACTATCCGGTACAATATTCAATCTTCCTTGCACATGTTTTGTTTTGAATGTGAAAGCTTGTAAATCTAGTATCCATCTTGCAAATTTTCTGTTAACTTTGCTCTTATTAGTTAAATGTGTTAGTGCCCAGTTATCCGTTACTACAGTAAACATTTTCAATCCTGCCAAATACATTCGAAATTTTTCCGTAATAGCCCAATGCGCAGCAAAACTCTCAAGTTCATTAGAGTGTTTCTTCTCGTATCCAGCTGGGAGGCCTTTACTCGCATATTCAATGATGGCTTCTTTTCCGTTTTGGATCTGTGTTAATGTTGCCCCAATTCCATCATAGCTGGCATCGATAGCAACTATCGTTTCTGCATCTCTATCAAAATGTGACAATGTTATATTCTTTAAAAGATCTGTCTTCAATATTTCAACTGCATTTTCTTGTTGTGCTGTCCATTCGAATTTGTTTTCTTTACGTGTCAGTAGAGTCAACGGTTTGGGTTTTCTTGCGTAGTTTTCAACGAACTTCCTATGATAACTCGTGAAACCAAGAAACTTGCGAACATCTGTTTCATTTCTAAATTTCTTAAATTGGTTTATGTTATTCAATCTCTGTGGGTCTGCTTTTATTCCATTTACACTTATTATGTAACCTAGGAATTTTATGCTTCTTTGTAGCAATTGACATTTTCTCAGTTCTAATTTCAGTCCTTTGGCTATCACTGCTCGTAAAAGTTTATCCCATCGTTCAATAGCTTCCTCTACAGTTTTTCCTCCTTGGCCAATGTCATCCATAAACGGTTTCGTTGACGGTATTCCATTACATACGCTGTGCATAATTCGTTGCATGACAAATGGAGCCTAAACTAATCCGTCGGGGCTTAGAAACGCCGTTTTGTGTGTATCTTCGTCTTTTATTTTTACATGATGATATGCACGTCTAATATCACCAGTATTAAAAATCTCGGGTTTCTCACGTACAAACTCTTCAATAGTCTCATCAATTGTGGGCATATAATAAACTGTTAGATTTAAACATTTGTTCAGTGGTTTAAAGTCTATTATAACTCTCTTAGGTGTAGTTGGATGGTGTTCTTGATCAATAGTGAACGCTGCCAATGCATACTTTGATTTTGACCATTTGCAAGTTCCGTCTTTTATCCATTCAACAACTTGTTGTCTAAAAAACTCTATCGGTATAGTTCATTCTGATGGGTTTTGCTCGAATCGGAACATCAGTTGTTAATGGAATCTCAAATTCTTCATCAATACAAACACCTCTTTTTCCATCAATAGTAAAAGCATCTTTTCTATTCAGTAATACAGATTTCAATTTTAATTTCTGCAACACTGTTATTGTTTTGCAGTCTCGTTAGCAAATGTTCGCAAAAAATCGCACGTTTGAGGTAAAAATGAACGTATTTAATCCTACAAGGTTACAATAAAAAACTACACAAACTAGATTGACATGACTCGCCCACGCATCTCTGGTCAAGTGGGCTCTAAACATGCAATTCCAAGCTCAGGGGTAAAGGGAGAATACATTTTTTTCCCCTTGTAAGGGGTCAGTAACTTAAAAGAAAAACAAATCGCCAAGTAAAATTGCTAAATTATATTCAGATTTCACACTCTCTCCCGCCTAGGTTGGTTTCTCTTGTGACTCCAATAAACACAATCTCTGGATAGAGCGTTTCAGACGTTTTCCACCAGGTAGACGGAGAACACAAGAACGTACTTTCCCATCACGACCAGGGAACACATCTTCAACTTGTGCAAGGCGCCAGGACATCCGAGGAACATTATCTTCGCTAATAAGCACGACGTCACCTGTTGATATTTTGTGAACCACACCTGTACGTCGAAACTCTCTCAACTCAACGACATATTCTTTAATCCATCTTCTCCAAAACAAATTTATCAGTCTCTGTCGCAATTTCCATCGGTTAAGAAGTTCCACTCTGTTACCAGGAGGCGACACAGAGTCTGAGTGGAAGACATCAGGTAGAGTGAGGATCCTAAACCCAACTAGAAAATGTGCTGGGGTCAAAGGCCCCTTCTCATTAGGGTCATCATAGGCATAAGTGAGTGGACGTGAATTTATAACTCCCTCAACTTCTACGAAAACAGTACTCAGTTCTTCGTAATTTAACGCGGCTTTACCCAAAATCTTTTTGGTACTAAATTTGGTAGTCTTGATCAACCTTTCCCAAAAACCTCCCCATCATGGGGCGCGGTCAACATTGAAGATCCAAATTATGTGGTGATCGGATAAAAACCCTTAAAACCGCTCTTGGCGGATTTCATTCAAAAATATGCGTAGATCTTTTTCGGCTCTCT
The DNA here is from genome assembly GCA_034686365.1 of Pachymerium ferrugineum. Lineage (NCBI taxonomy): Eukaryota > Metazoa > Arthropoda > Chilopoda > Geophilomorpha > Geophilidae > Pachymerium > Pachymerium ferrugineum. The sequence goes on from JAQGAS010001790.1 coordinate 2,397, forward strand.
TGAAAGTCTTCGCATTATCCGTGTACATTTTTCGCGGTATTCCTCTTCGCCCCATGAATCTTTTGAAAAAGAGGATAAATACTTCTGTGGATAAATTGGAGAGCAGTTCCAAGTGAACAGCTCTAATCGCAGCGCAGGTGAACAGAGCCAAGTAACACTTTTCTCCTGACTTTAAATAAAATGGACCCGCAAAATCGACGCCAACAACAGCAAAGGCTTCAGAAGGAGACACTCGGTCAACAGGCAACAATCCAGGGTCCTATTGCAGAGTTCGAGCGTTTAGTCTTCGACAAATAAAACACCTGGACCTAAAAGACTTTATGTTTCGTCTCGCTTTGGGCGCCCAATAACGGGACCGAAACTCAGCCAGCGTGTCCCCCAAACCTCCATGGAACGTCTTTAGATGGCAGTCTTCCACAATAAGAGTGAAGAGCCTCGAATCGGCAAACATTTGTCCTCTCCTCCCATCCGTATGACCTCGTTCTCAATTGGTGGTCGAAGGTTTACATTTTTTTTAAGTATGATGCAACAATCATATTGAACGTTGATCCATTATCAAATAACGTTTGTACTTTCTCTCCACTTTCAACTATGTAACAGTCAGTGGTACGTATTCTATTGTCACCCCAATTTGTCGTTATAATGGCAAAAGGTTTGTTTATTTCTTTTGCAGCACTGTTGCTCACTGCAGAAATAGTGCTTTCCATTTGTAGTTGGCTGGAACATGTTCTAGTTGTATGTCCGTACTGTTTACATTTGTCAAACCAGTTCTGACAAGGACTCGCCAGCATTGGCTCAAATGATAATCGCGGCTTTGTCGTCGTGCAATCACAGTCCCGAAGCACAAACTGCTTTAGTCAATGAGGTGAAGGGGGCTCTGAATCGTGCTCTCGCTCTACCCGAGAGCAACGATAAGCACGTGCGACTGCAGTCACTCACGGGGCTCATCAACGTCATGATAGAATCGTGCCCTTCTGCAGTTGAAAAAAAGTAAAAAAGTTTCTCGTCGTATTAATTAGGTCATTGATTTCGTTGTTTGATAGATGTGAAGCATTGGACAATCAAATTTTGAAATCACTTACCAACCTACAATCATTATTAGAAAAGAGAGTAAAACGTAACGTGCAAGATTTAAGAAGGTGCAGTTCTCGCTAAGTTGAATGGACATAAATAATTTGAGAGCATTAAAAGTAATGAAATTCATTTTTTTTCTCACTATTTGTAGTACCAAATTTTCGTAGGAGATTGAAGATAATTTGCACATTGGCGAATAATTAGTAAATGCTTTAAAGCAAACGAGTACAATGATTACGAGTGAATTCGGTGAAGAGAAATCCAGCAAGATTGAAAATACTCGAGCGAGATTAATGCAAGAATGGGGAAGAGTAAAAAGTTCAGTTGGTCAAACGAATTAAATGAAAACAATATTTTTGAATTATGGCAAAAACGAAATACTCTCGGTGATCGACTTACATCTTGGTTAGAAGAAATGGAAAAGAAGATCCGGCACAGTTGGGTGCACGTTTAGAAAAAGAAAAAGCTGAAAATTGCGATCAAATTGGAGTAAATATTACAAGTATAATGAAAAATGTTATAACATAAAATTTGGTTTTACTTAGGAATTAATTGCTATCATGGTAAAAGAGGCGCCACAGTTTGAACAACTTTGCAACATAAGTCATCAAATTATGGCCACATGTCCTGAAACGAGAGAAGTGGCAATTGCTACTCCATTACAGACAAGAAGACAAACAATACAACTTCAACAAGGGTGATAAATACATTAAAAGAGTAATTAAATTGGCAAAAAATAGCACTGTTATATTTTTATTAGACATATCTTGAGAAATAGCAACAATATGTATCGTAGAGAAATATAAAGTTGCAGTCGACAATTTTCAAAGGTGGGGTGGATGTCACAAACCGAAGGAGAACTCAGAGCTGGTTCTAATATATCTCCAACTGGAAATAAGCCGCTTATTAGCAGGATTCAAGACTAAGCTACATAATCTTAAAGTATGTTATATATATTATCTACATTGAGTACATTTCTAATTAATTATTGTTAATACAGGAACTAGAAGGATCAAAAGAACAAGGTCCTGATTTGATGGCAACAATTTTTAAATGTGGTGACAATTTATTAGCAACAATTTCCATCGATGGAAGAGAAACAGTTCGTGCTGAGGTTAGGTCAATACGAGATAAATGGGAGGAATATTGAGATCGAGTTAGTTCGCTGGTTAAAAAAGTGGAAGTTGCGATGATGCAATGGAAATTAAAGGTGTGTGTAAACGACTGCCTAATGTAATGAGTACCAGTGACAATTTTCCAGCTATCGAGTCAAATACGTTGATAAATTCAAAAACTAAACTTCTCTTTGATTTGGCAAAATTATACAACGCACTGGTATTAGTACTTTGTATTTGCCTTCGTTGCCTCCACAGATAGACACTGGGAAATTATTACAACTACAAGAGAATGACAAAGTGAGCAAGGCACATTATAGTATAATCATGAAATGTTTTTATTTAATTTTTTTTAGACGCTGTGGTTAGAATTTATTGACTGTGAATTCATTCAGAAAGACCATGACAAGTTAAGTGGTGATTGGGTTGGTATTTTTAATCCAAAGCAACGTGCAAATTGTAATTCGATGATCGTCATAGGAATTCCGGTATAATTAATTCAAACAATACTTTGGCTTGTATGTCTAATAATTTTTTTTTTTTTTTTTATAAACGAGAGATCACATATTAAAAGTCCTCCCATGATAAGTGAAAGTGCTATCGTAGGGAGCTGTTAAAGAACAAATGAAATTGTGCCCGTTTATCTATCTTGGGTGATGTCGATGCCATGGCAACAGCATTTGGCGACCTACTCATTTACTGACGTGAAGCTACAGATTGTAAATAAACTTAATTAGTTATTAAGAATTGGAAAATTTAAGTTGTTACTGTGTAAATAGATTCTCCTAATTTAGGGGCTGCATATTTGGATTATTACGCGTGCACATGTAAAGTGCAAGGAAAGAAACTACTAATTTCATCTTGTCTACAGTTCGCAATCAAATTTTTTCTCTGTTTGGGTGGTCAAAGTTCCATTTGAATTGTTTATTACAGGTCTTGTAATTTTATACAATTTTTTATATTTACATTTATACATTTTAATTAATAATTTTGTTCAGATTTAGGATTTGGGAAATGAAGATTGTTTATCGTTTCTCGGCGACATCTTTCTTGGTCAAAACTGGGAACTGATAGAATCACCCCCTATTGACAACACTATATATGGACATTTTCTCAACTTTAACTGTTCGTTTAGCTTTCGAAGCTCATATGAATCAAAAGGTTTAATTTACTAACTTTATAATTATAAAAATATGATAATATATTTTAGACTCACCGATTGAGGTCTCATCTACAAGCTATGAAGAAGTTTCCGTGGAATATCATTGATAGCTCGACATTATGATACTTTGGTTAATGTATTTAAGCATCTGCAATGCTGGATACATTTTAGTTTTGCCTGGCCTAGAAAATGACATGGAGGATGTGATTTTAGCTAGTAAATAATATATTTGAAAAAAAATATTTTTCATTAAAAATGAAATTAATATTTTTCATTTTTACAGATGGTTTTTGACCAAAGTTCTCCTGTTTTAACGGAACAGGTACACTTTTTGCAGCATTGCAAGTAATTTTAAGTTGAGCTGCAGCTCATCCAAGTTGTCCTTTATTACCACCATGCTTATACCGTTTGTTGTTGTTGTTTGGCTTTCGTCATTCATGTGTGTACTATTGCAGAAGCACTCATATCGTCACATTTTAAAGCTGGTTAAAACAATTATTGTATTATACAAGAATTTGGTTTTATTTGTATTATTTTTCTATAGGTTTAATAGATTTAAAGACAACTGATGGTGGATGGACATTGGTTTCTGCGGCTGTACAAGTTCCCGAGTTAATAGAAGCTGATTGCTTGAACGACGAATTTATGCTACTATGCTGCAAAGACAACCACAATGCAACATTTCTCATACACAAGGATCATGGCTTTCTAAAGCGATAGACTTGATTATAAGCTTAAGACCGAGGTGAGCATATAAAATACAAGTTGAATGTTTGGATTAATTTTTGAATTAATTTATCTAGTGAAGATGCAGAAGGCAAAATGTTGCTTTTATACCATAAAGCAATTGAGGCCTTTCAGACGAAGTCGTTCGTTCAGTATGCAGTTTGTTAGTTAATATGTGTCAAATTGTGACGGGTCTTGCTGAAGATAAAGCTATAACAGGATTTTTTGGTTTAATCGAAAAGCGATCACAATATTCCCTTAGGTATTAAAGGTAACAAATTATAGTAATTAACTTATATTAATAAATTCACTTAATAGATTTCGTTTAGCTGCTCGTGCTGTTGCAGCTTTTCGTCTTATCGAATATCCGAAAGAGAAAGAATGGAAAGAGCCATCACCTTCAAGGAGTACATGGACCTTTGCATCTTTTCAACAATCGCATCATATCACCCAAGTAAAAAAATTTGCAAAAATTTTGCAAAAAAATTTTGCAAGTAATTGGCCGCTTTTTTTTTACAAAAAATTTGCAAAATTTTACAAATTATGCAAAAAATTTGTAAAATTTTTGTGAAATTTTTGCAAATTGTCCAATATTTTGCAAAAATTTTGTAAAAAAAAAAAGTGGCCAATTACTTGCAAAATTTTTTTGCAAACTTTTTGCAAATTTTTTTACTTGGGCAGTTATGCAGGTACTTGAAATAGATTTTTATTATATACTCAACTTATTATGATTTTGAAAAGATTGGGATATGAGTGACGAGGATATCGCTGAAGACATAGTCGAAATAGAAAAATTAGACGAAAATGCGTGTGAAGCATCGTCCAATGTTTTCCGATTAGATGATGAATTTTTATACCGATTAAGCGATGTACCGGTTGATGAACTAGAAAGCGAAGACACTGATCAAATTGCATTTGTCGATCCATTGGTGGGACCAATCACATATCGAGAACTATTCGAACATTACCGAACCAATAGTTTTTACCCACCGCCTTATGATGAGTTGCAAGAAATGCAAGAAAATAATTCGTGGCCACTTTCGCATCAAGAGACCACTGACGACTTCCTAACGACATCTTTCGGCGATCCGGTTAAGTTAGACAATGATCACGAACATTTACGGCTGGTCGATTTAGATGAGAAGAAATCAAAACAAGATATGATAGAAGTTTTTAATAATAATAATTCCGCAATTACAACTTCCCCTGAACGTCATCAAAAAAATGAGCAATCAAGAATTGCTCATTTAATAATATTTCTAGCATAACAGCAATACTTGATAGTACAGTGACTTGTTGTTGTTGTTGTTGTTGTTTGGCTATTCCTTCCCCCGTCCACTGTATTTATAAGAGAATTATTATTTTATTTTTTATTTTTTTTTCTCAAATTGTTGCTGTGCAGAGAGATGTAAATAATATTTTGATCAATTTGGAGTTTTCTGTGCTCCATTTTTTATTCGTCAACAGATATTGTAATTATGCAGGAAATTGTTAAAATATTGACACGTTTTAATAATAATGCTTATTTTTTAATGGTTTATTGGCAATGAGGAAATTTTTTCGTATAGTTATATGGGTACAATATTAAGATAAACTAGACTGGTTCTAGTCAAATTTATAAATTTAATGAAATGATGATTTCATCGTTTTTCTCGCTTCCAGATGATTACAGTACCCTAAAAGAAGAAATTAATTAATAATTAAATTAAGTTAGAATTATTTCTTTTAATAGGTACCAACGTATCGCTAGATGCGAGTAAACTTTCAACGTAGTTAAAACGTACATCCAAAACGGGAGAGGAATGCCCTTGTAATTTACGCATTTCTTTCGATCGTTTTCAATATCATAAAAGTAAACGCAGCAATCTTCACTACCAGTTACTAAAAATAATAAAACAAAATGTTAATGAACGTGTTTTGAGTAGAAATTATAAATATTTTACCGACTTGTCTAAATGACATCATAGGACAAAAAGAACTTTTAATTGGTAGACTTCGATGTCGGATTGGAAACTGTTTCCTCAACCGGAGTGAACCTTCACCGTCGACAATTCTAAGTAAGTAATTATTTATAAAACATTTTCCGAAATTATTAAAATAATTTTATACCTGAATAATGTTAGAGCATCATATGCACAATTTACTAGTAGAGTAAATCATGCGCTTCACGACTCACCCAATTCCTGGCTGACAAGCAAGTAACTGGCCGAGCTTCACATACATTCATTCTATATTGTGGATTTGTTGGTACTCTGATTGTATTATATTTAGCATCTAACGCTAATACTTGCTGCCATATTGCAGACATTTGTATGTTTACTTTTAACGGAGCATGCGCATGTATTTTATTGAACACAAATATTATTGAAATTGCTTTAATTTTTTATGCGTAAAAAACGACAGAAAAACACAATCAGTAAATTCATACTGACAGTATTATAATAATATTAATTCAAATTTTTATGGTGTAATTGAAAAATGAACTCAAGATGGCAGCATCTATTTGAAATAGGAATGATGTCATAGGTAACGGAAGCAGAGCTCACCGTTCTGATTGGCTATTGGCAGCAAAGAGTATCCGTTTCGGACATTTTAAATAGTTTTCACTTATACTTGTACCACCCACCAACGATAGCTCTAAACATATATTTTATTTTCGTCATTGCATTACTTGTAGCGATTCAAACGGGCTAGCCCTTGCTGAATGAGTTGGAACGACATTTGCTTCCTGATTTTTCTCAGTTAAGCGTCGAAGCTGATTGTGATCGGAAGTTAAAAGAATATCGAAGTCGCGATGGAATGTTGGTCTAAATAAGAAAAGTAACGCGTACTTTGCATTAGCGAAAACAAAAGGCGGTATTATTACAACAAAAATTATTTTATTTACTCCATTAATCGCTCACATTTACATTTAGATGTGCGTTTGATGCATGCTGATGAGTTACGATTACGCTGTTTGGGTGAATTACATAAATCATGGTCTGGAAGGGGTCACATGATGAAAATTGCAAACAATATGAAGTTGGTATAGAAATGAAGTCGAATTCTGGGGCACCAACTGATTGCACGCTTAACTTTGTTGTTGATTTTGTGTGGAAATCGACATCTTGTGAGAGGTTTTCAAAGCTTAATGTAAATTTTCTCATTTGTATATTAATTAATAGTAATATATTTTCAGAACACAGGCAGCCTTGGGGTATATCTATCACAGGTTGTTGGGGCATAAGGTGGAAGAGTTCTTTTCCGATGTCATTTGCCGAAACATTTTTCGGCTCGGAATTCACCCGATTTGAATCGATCTCATGTGTACGCTGTGAAACACGCTCTTCAATATCCTCTGAGCTCAATCGAGGGTGAAAGCTGTTACGTACATCCGCTACTGTTGTTTATCACCTAGTCAAGCAGAATAATGGTCCCGTGTTAGTCTGTGCTCGTGCTCTGAGTAACATTGGAGTTGATCAGTTGACGGAGGAAATTCATAGAACAGAACTCAAAGTAAAAGCTGCTATTTGAAATTTTTGAGAAATTTAATTTTATTTGTTATTTTAGGTGGTTCGACTTTGTGCTAAAAGCAAAGAAGCAATCGATTCTCCTGTTTCATTTTTGGCTTTGCATCAACAGATACGAATACATGGAAATACATGGGTAATTTTAATATGTTATTTGGTGAATTGAGTTTTTAAATTTTTATTATCTTGGAAACGATTAAATGTTGCCCAAATCGTTACGGCATAATTATCACAGGAAATCCGAAAGTGTTGTCAAAAGTGTTTAGGAAAAATATATCTGTTTTTTAAATTTTTATTTATTCAAATTATTGATTTTTGATTTTTGTTTCAGTATCCGTTGTCATATTTAGAAGTGAACCGTTATTTCAGATGGCAACGATGGTTATCGTTTTTACTCAACAACTTTACACTCCCAGAGTAACCAATTTAGGTGAAATTTTTTCAACATTTTTATTTACTGCTTTAAATAAATTTCAGATGCCAAGGTATAATTGACAAATTTCACTCGGAATTTGGAATAGACCGGTTCACTCAAAGTTCTATGAATACGGCAGAAGCTGTGTTGACTGTTGAATACCAGCTACAAAGTTTAATAACCAATACAAACACATGACTATTTGAAGTAAGTTTTTTGATTGGTTTTTGAATTATTAAAATTTAATAATAATTATTTAGTGTTAGTTGTACGAGAGAATCCGAATAGAGAATTTAGATAACTTCGCCCTGGAGGCCAAAATGCTTTTTTTGAGTAAATTCTGTGATATTTTTATTATGACCACGAAATTTTAAATTCGTTTGTTTATTTAGGACCTTCAAATGGGTTCTGTCTTGTGGTGGAAAAGTACATTTGGAAGATGGCATCGAACATCCGGATCTTCCAGACGGGACGGGAGAATTCTTAGATGCGTGGTTAATGTTGTTAGAGAAGATGGTCAATCCAAAAATGGTGCTGGAGTCGCCGCATACGTTGCCCAATAAATCGTGTCAACCTGGATTTACCTTATTAAACCCGTTGTTGTATTTCATTCATACGCACAAAGTAATCAATTGATTTTTTTTTTTTTTTAATTATTGCAGTTATTTATTTATCTTTTTCAATGTTTTACAGCAATCGTTTGAAGCCGTGATGTACTTGTTTGATAAATAACCATTGAAAACATGTGGGGGAAGAATATCCACATTTATTGCGGTCATAAAAAAGGAGAAATTAAAGGAAAAAGAAGGTGGTGAAACTGCTGTTGCAACAACGACTACAGCTACCGGAACTGGTTCGTGAAGAACCAGAGAGTTTGATGATACTGACGTAAACCTGAACATCTTCAACAGGTTTGATATATTTAGTAAATTTAACGAAGAACACTTAACACTTTTATACTTGTAGTTAATGGTAACCTGGGCTGGATATGGAGAGGCCGCTAATGAAGCTTTGTTGCATATGAGCAGCGTTGAACACAGCGACTGCGTGTTTTAGCAACTAAACTGCTGATTATTGAAGTATTGGAGAAATACCGCGATGAAGAATTGGCCGAACGTCGCGAGAAGAGACGTAAATGTCAAGAAGAGGAAGAATGAAAAAGTTTTGTCACGCAACAATTTCAGTGTGCCCACGGGTGAAATGGAGATCACCATTGCTGAAAACAACATAGCGGCGCCCTCTTCTCTTGTCAAGACAACGCCGTCGGGTCGAGTGCTCGATGCCTTCGGAATCGACACCTGCGACGCAACCACCGGCTGGCGAAGCCAACAATGTGATGACCACCGATCATTTGGCACAATCTATCGTGGGCCAGGTGCTGTAACCGACTTTGAGTACCGGGTTCACCACTCCGCTCGCCAATTCAAATCACGACTACGACCTCAAGTCCGTCTCACGTTCAGACGCTCAAACTAAACAGCTAAAACCGACAAAAAAGGGCAACTAAACAGTCCGTCTCGCGGGAATAAATTGGATTTGAAACAAATGTACACCTCCAATTTGTTATCATATTTTGCAACTTCCACTCCACTCCCAATTCTACATTAGTGGCCGGTGCACTTTCCTATTATGCGTTAGGTTAAGTTAAACTTATTCGGAAAAACTCTCAAACTTTATTCGTGAAGTTATGGTTGAAGAAATGAGCATCGAACGATGGGAAGAATTACTAGACGATGTGCAACAAACTATTGACGTTTATGAGGAACTACTCTAATGTATGGTTGCCCTTATGGATCCAGATAGCAATGGAGATAATAAAAATCATCATTTCACAACGTACTTGTTTAGTAATCAAAACTCTGATATTAAATTTTTATTTTCTAACAAACTATTTTACTTGCAGACCCAAAGATGCAGAACAAGGAGGCTGTGCATCTTTTCCTCATTATGAAAATTATCAAATTATTTTCTGGTACATCCAGCCAAGACGTGACAAAATCTTTGGGTAATTTTTACTCCGTAAAGTAGAATTTCTTAATTGATTGATTTTCTGAAACAAAAAAAAAAAAAAAAAAGAAAAAAAAAGTGACCTGTGATTTTCTAATGGGAAAAAATAACTAATTTCTGTTTGTAGTATTAGTTTTTTTTTCTTAGATTTCATTTTAATTTCATTTTAGCTATTCAAGAGAGTAATTCTTATGTGACTGACTGTGAGCAAGCTCTACACGTCATTAGTTTGTGAAAGCACCGTCCTGTTGGATTTAGAAAAAACTGTTGCCTAAGGAATTAAAAAGCGATCAGCCCAACACCCTTTCGAATGCAGCAGGAGAGGTGGGTAGTAATGGCGTTTCATCAGCCATGAAGGCCATATCGACCGACAGTAACACGACGGAAGTGGACGATGCCAGTTCGTTTGATACAAATGGAGCGAAAAGTAAAAGCAAGATGTCGCCCGTTTTACAAGCACAAATCAAACAAATTAAACCGTTGCTCAATGGCTCATCCAGATTGGGCCGCGCTTTAGCTGAGCTGTTTGGTTTATTGGTCAAAGTGAGTCCGGAATATTCTTCAATTGGATAGATTTATGTCAGTTTTAAATCTTAATTCGCTTGTATTTTTTAGTTATGTGTCGGCTCTCCAATGAGACAAGGACGAGGACAACAGATTCCGACCAAAATTTCGTCTCACTTTTTTTATTTGTCGGTTTCACATCACCAGTGCTATTTGATGAGAAAAAGTTTCCTTATCATTTGGAGGCCAAGATGTCTTATTTGAGTAAATTCTGTGATATTTTTATTATAAACATGAAATTCTAAGTTCTTTTGTTTATTTAGGACCTTCAAATGGGCTCTCTATTCTCTCTATTCTAAGGACCTTGAGATGGAAGCATCTCCTTGAAATTCAAAACAAGAACGATATCATTGGATCACGTGAGCAGAGCTCATCGTTCTGATTGGCCGGAAAGAGAGCGTCTTAAATCGACAAACAGCGGAGATTTTAACCGTCAACGGCCACCATCCATCACGATCCGAGATGAAAGGTAAAATAATCGAGTTTAAACTAATCAAGGGGTGGAATGAGGTTTAAACCTCCTTGAACCAACAAAAGTCGTGTCTTGGTTTTAATTTTAATTCATTTGTAGGGTTATTTAAAAGTAATATGGTTGTTACAAAAGTTCAACTCTACTGAAGTCTTAACACTGTTTGGACGGTCATTTTGTTAACGGTTATTGGGAAGAATAATTTGCAATAAGGTATTTTTTATTATTACTATTGGAAGGGATTCGTGTATTAAATAATTTTTTTCTTATTCGTTTTGTTTATTTCTGTTTTATTTTGTACACCTGTGTTTGCATCAGGTTTTTAATTTTTTTTTTAAATTTAATTTTCTTTATTAAGTTTTTTTTGTTTTGTACAAACCTGTGTTGGCATCAGGTTTTTAAATATTTTTTTAAATTTATTTTTGTTTATTAAGTTTTTTTTTTTGTTTTGTACAAACCTGTGTTGGCATCAGGTTTTTAAATATTTTTTTAAATTTATTTTTGTTTATTTATTTATTAAGTTTTTTTTTGTTTTGTACAAACCTGTGTTGGCATCAGGTTTTTAAATTTTTTTTAAATTTATTTTTGTTTATTTATTAAGTTTTTTTTTTATTTTGTACAAACCTGTGTTGGCATCAGGTTTTTAAATTTTTTTTAAATTTATTTTTGTTTATTTATTAAGTTTTTTTTTTATTTTGTACAAACCTGTGTTGGCATCAGGTTTTTAAATATTTTTAAAATTTAATTTTGTTTATTAATAAATTGCTTTTGTTGTACAAACCTATGTTAATGATTATCTTAAATTTTTTTGACTGATTTATATTTCCTAATTTTATTTTATTTTATTTTTTCGGTTTTTATCATGACAATGGACTCATGGCCTGGAAACCACCAGCTCATCTGGACGGAGAAAGTTATCAATATTTGGAGCAGAGGCTTACAAATGCTGAAAGATCAAACAATAGTAAGTTAAAAACGATAAAGTTAGTACTTTTCATTTTTGAATACTTATTTTAAAGAAGGAATATTTGCAGAATGGCAAAACTATAGCTAATTTAGCGAAATTCAAGGTAAAAATGACTTTTTCAATTGTAATTTTTAGATAAAAGGACACTAAACCAGAGATTGGCAGGGAAAAAACTGCTGATTGCTTTTCTCGTTGCATTCATTGTTGGAGCAGAAGTTGGTGGCGAAGGAAGAGGAGACGAAACAGCAAATTGCTGCTCTTAAAGAGGCCTGCAAACGAGATGAGACGAGGAAGAGTGAAGTGAATGGGGAGAATGTTAAGCGAACTTATCAGACGGAAATTGACCAATTAAAGGTTGGCGTGCATTATTTTGTTTTTAAAGCATATCAAATTATAGGATTTATGTAATTTTTAGGGTCTGTGCGAGAAGGGACTTTTTGCAATGGAAAATTCGCATCGTCGAATAGTTGCCGAGCTGGAAGAGAAATATAAGAAGCAACTTGAAGTTGAGAAAGAGCAGGCACTTTCAGAGGAAACACAGACAACGTTGGCTGGTAAATAAATAAGAGATTTCGTCAATGGGTGCGGCAATCACCTCAATTTTTCTAAAATTTATTCTAGGTAAAGTGCTCACAACGTTGATAAGTTTTTAATGGTGTGTGATTTACGTGTGATGCGAGCTGTAGCGCCTATTCAGCCACAGGTCCAGATTACTATACGTTAACATCCAAACGACTCGTTCAGATATTATAAAGAATGTTTCAGGTAGAAAACACTTCTTTTGTTTTGCAACTTATGAAGGTTGTTTTTGTTACAATAGAGTTTCTGTTTATTCCACTTACTAAAGATTCGTCAGGTTTA